>CM034154.1:123279016-123544016 GCA_019776745.2 Taxus chinensis
AGATAATAGAGTCTTCCTATAATAGACCATGAGAAGGAGCATCTTCGAAGAAAATCAACTATGGCAGGTACCCTGAAAAAGTGGGAAAAAAATGATTTCTTGCAATATGGCTTGCACAGTGATTGAATGGGAACCATCTAACTATGCAATCTCCACAAATCAATATTTTACATCGGGTTTGTTGCAATTTTTTTACATGAATGTAAGAAATATTTTGCATAACCATATGTGTGTGTGTGTGTGTTCCCCTTAGGGAACTTAAAATTGCAAGCTCAAAGACTGGATCCTAAATACAAATCCTAAAAAAATCATTTCAATGAGAGATTTCAACACTATCAAATCCATTGAAGAAAAGAAAGGTGGATCAACATTCAACCATTTATTGACACAAATCTCGTTGATCTAGATAGGGAGGCCTCATTGCTTGAATTTGAATATGATAGGGAATTTATATATGGAGTAATTGTAGAAAGCGTAGGAAATATATTTCAAAGAAGCAGGAGTGCATATTGATATTTAATCACAAAGATTACAAGAAAAAAGCAACTTTATGCTTGAATAAGTGATTCCAATCTTTTGGACCATTGTCTTGTGACTCTATTCTATATCATTAGCATCTAATTCTCTAGGTAAAAAATTCCACTATCAACCGCAAATAGCCACAAATATTAATTTGACCCTCATAGAAAAATGAAAGGATATATATATCTATATATATATATAGTATATCTGTATTTTTTTTGAAAAATTATAGTGAATATATAAAGATGAAAGCATATGTATTTTTCATTATTTTAATTTGTTTTCTTAAAAGAAAAAAATATACAATGATAATCAGTTATATTATTATGATGGGGAAAATTGTGTTGTATCATTTTCAAAATTTAGAGGAATAGAATTCATTATATAAATGTAAATTTCAAAATTTTGAGTAAATGAAAATGAAAATTAATAAGAATATATGATTGAGAATGAATTGAGAGACATTTTTCATTATTAAACATCACCCAAAGACATATGCAGATCAAAGTGAATAATGATCCCATTGTTTTAAATTTTTGTGTCATTTATTTTATTTTATGTAGATTAAGGTTTAAAATCTTACAACAATGATGGCTTTATTCATAGCTGAAAGAATAATTTTAATTTTTATCTAATGTGAATAAAAAAAAATTTGGAAAAATTATCAACATTTCTTGTGGGATTAGGGATATGGACTAACTACCTCCTGTGGATTCATGAGCTCTAGAAATTATATCAGAAATTGATAGGTCGATATTTGGTTCAATTATAATCACTTCCAACTATTGGTATCAGAGAAAAAGATCATGGGTTCGAATCCCCAAGGTAACACTTGTGGGGGAGTTTTATGGAAAGGATTTTTATATGGAATAACTACCTCTTGTGGATTCATTAACTCTAGCGTATCGGAAATTTATGTGTTGACCTTTTGGTTTAAAGAAAAATCGCTTCCAACAATTACCAAATGTTTAGCAAACAATTATATTGAGAGTGGGGTGAATCTGTAGTGCCCACTTCCCTTTGACACCTTTTGCTTCGATTTCAATATTGTCGACTCCACTTATGGACATTGTTTTAGCTTTTTGATTTCGCATAATACTAGATGTTAGAGATACTAGACTTTTTTTTACTTCGATTCATATATTCAATGTATGTGGATTGTTAGAAAAATTTTATATTGATGTCGATATGTTGTGGACATGGTTATATATATATTTCTAACATGTGATATACTTTCATCACCATGAGTAGACTTTGATAATTTAAGTATGTTGTGATCATTTTGACATCGATGAAACTTTGAATAGAAATGTTGCTAGAAAATTATAAATGATTCGTAATTACCTAGATGATATTAGTTTGTATATACATGATTTTAGATTTATATTCCATATTTTGACATGGATGTTTTAATATGGCCATGAGGCTGAATGAGGTATTTTTGTTTTTTGCAGTTAAATTTATACACAAAAAACATTAGGAGAATTGGAGACCAACCACATTGGAATTATAGATGAATTCAATAAGGGTCACCATGGCAACATGTAATTGTGTGTGTGTTAGAATTATTTGGTTAGGGGATAATTGTGACCAAGGGGTCATGTGTTATTTTTATTTTAGTTTCCCTTTTGTTAATGTTAGTATGTGTTTCTTTTAGTGAAGTAAGTTACTTGTTTTAGTTATTTAGATTTTGATGTATGTTTTCCCCTTTATCTTAATGAGTCTAAGTGTCTTATTAAAGTTAATAATATTTTCCTAAACTAATGAAAGATGTGACAAAAAAGGGGTTCATTTATTAGACTTGATGTGTTCTTTCGATTTTGTGTTGTGTGTTGAATGCTTGAGATCTTGAGTGTTGTACATTATACCCTTCATGGGAAACTTGAATTTGGCCTTAATGGCCGATTTTGGAGGCTTGTGGGACAAGTTAAACATATCCCACACCTCTTAAAATTGTTGTGCAAACCCTACCTATGGGTTTGGGGGTCAAAATTAGACCCATTTAGGTGTTTTGGGAAGATAAAAAGGTGAAATATTTATTGCACTTTCATTCAAGTAATTAATTTTTTTCTTAGACAGGTGTGGGCTTAGTTTGTGTGTGTAAGTAACTTGTCATTCCTCTCACCCACCAATTTATGGTGCATTGGGGTTGAGGTTTGAATTCTTAGGTGGAGTTGAGGATAAGTGATGTTGCATCCTACATGGAGCCACCCCATCCTCCTCTCTCCCTTTTCTATTTATTGGAGTTCTTTTGCTTGTTTGGGGGTTACTTGATCATTTTTACTCTTCTATTTTTTTAGAGTTAGAGGATTTTTGGGGATTCCATGTGAATTATTTGATCTTGTAGATGTTTTATTTGTTTTTGAGGATCTTAGAGATTTACTCTTGCAACAAGCTCTACTATAAAAAGGTAGGAGCTTTACCTTGCTTATGTTATGCTTTATTTTTTGTTTATGTGCTTGTGTTGAGTATTGTTTTCTTTGGAATGCTTGTTAGGTGTGGATAGATTGCCTAATTTTGGAGTAGGAGAAGACTATGGGGAGATTTCTTTTAGGGAGGAATAAGATTTTATTTTATTATTCAAAGGAAGTTTGGGTTGGGTGCCCCACCTTGTACAAAGAATGCTTGTATTATTTCTTGTTTCTTCTATGAGGAAGGAATAAGAGTACGTGGGAGGTATAAGGGGTACTTAAGGGAGACATGAGAGTATGTAGGGGATTTTAAAAATGAATTAGACGCTTTAAGGTGGGCACCCATTCCCATTGGGAGGCATAAGTGGCCTCCTCATAGGTTTTTCTCTTGTGGCTTTCATTTTTAAGCCTTATTTACTTGTTGTTTAGTTGTTTTTTCATTCTTGTGTTATTGATGATTGAAATGTGGTTGAAATGGTTGTGAAATATTTATTTTTGTTTTAGAATCTTGTTTTTTTTCCATTTTTGGAATTATCTCCCATTGTAATGTAGTTGGCGCTCAGGGGCCAATGGAGAGGATGGCTTCTGAGGATGGCTTCTCCTCTTCATTGCATATCTTTGTTGGGTGGAGAGTGTTGTCTCTCCCCCCATTTTGTTGTGAATCAAATAAATCATGATGGAACCTTCTTGTTGGTGTTGAGGAGCTTGGAATTTTTTTGGATTCCTTGAAGAAATCCCTTCTTGAGAGGAGCCTTTTTTATTTTCCACTCAAAGTGGAAGATTGTAAATTTGTTCATGTTTTAAAGGAAATGTTGAAACATAAGTTATATTAATATTTGTAGTAGTTCATTTTATAATTATAAAGAAAGAAATTTCCTTCTCATTAGAATCTAATAGGGAAAGAGATAGAATAAAAATAAAAATATTATGCAAGATTTTCGTTAAAATTGTATGTTAAAAAAAAAGAGGAAAGTTACTTTCATTTTGGCATTATATTATTGTATAAGAGAATGAAGAAATATTGAAGTGAAAAATGTTAAGATGAATGTATAGTAAAATTGAATGTATAATGAATTTATTGTAGTATTGGAATCTATAAACTATATTGAATTAAAAGAAACAATAAACTTGAAGTATAATGTTGTGTTGATATGTTGCCTTTTTTGTAGAAAGAAAATGACAATGTAAAGAAATAGATTTAGATCTCTTTTTGCTTTTGAGATGGAAAGAAGAATAGTTGAACATAATGAAATGACTTGGTAAAGTAAATGTTTATTTTTATTGGATTAGATAATAATTTAAAATGAGTAGATTTAATCAAGGAATGGAAAAATAGAATTAAATCTCAAAACTAGAAACTTTAGGTGTATAAAATCTAATTCAGAATGTGTTTTGGAACACTGTAGCAAAATTTAATTTTTGTAAAGAACCTCAGCTTTAAGGTTCTATTTTTTAAAAAATAGGACCACCACTTTGTGTGGAGGTCCATAGATTGTCACCCAGGCCGGGCACGCAGTCCCAGGACTATTAGTCTGCTCTAGGTGGCGGTTCTGTAACTAATGATAGAACTATTTGGATCTATGCCTATGTGAAAAAATTAACCGGTCTTTAATGATTTATAAGTTATAAAATTTAACTAATGACTACCAACATGCAAACAATGAGTAATCCCATGGATTTGAGCAATAAAAAATACAAATGGTGGATTAAAAACATTCCTTTCAATTACAATAATGGGCTAGGGTTTGCCCCAAAATTAAAAACCCAATATACAAATAGCTTGAAATAAAGGCCAGATTGGTAGAGAAAGTTGCTCTCAATCCTTAAATGAAATAGATTCCATTGATAAAACTACAACTAAACTAATCTAAACTAGATCTCCATGTATGATTCTCCATAGTTCTTCCTCCTTTTCTCCCATGGTTTTCTCTTCTCCAACCTACATTTTTTAACAAAAGAATAGACCAAATGAGGGGAATGAAAAAAGGAAATTTTTTAAAAAAAACTCATAAGAATTTGTAGGGTTAGGTTGAACCCTAGGATTTTGTGGTTAAAATTGATTTGATCTAAGGTTTGAGGTTTCACCCTTCTTTTGTTTGGTAGAAATGTAATTTAAATGTTTAAATTAAATCTTTAAGGGTATGTGTAATTAGGGTGTGGGGCCATTTAATTACCTTAGAGTGCTAAACCTTTATTGGTTCTTAGCAAGACTTAGGAGTTAATGGAAAGGAATCTAAGTTAATAGGATAATAAATTTAAATAAATTAATATAAGGTGAACCTTTTAGGATTGAACTAAAGAGAAGAAAACATTTAGCTATGTTAATTAATCTATGGTACCTTCCTAGAGAATAATTGATTAATGGACTCTAGAGATGAATTTTAAAAAATGTTAACCTTTGTTCTAGACCTGATTTTACAATCGAAAAGTTGTGTTGGTGGTGTTTGTTATTTTTTGTACCCTATGGGTTTAATATCCTGGTAACCTGTTTTATCCTCTTACCTTGTTCTTGTAACAAAAAAATTAGTCGTTATTTTTCGGGTTAAGTGTTAGGAGTTAGCATGTTCCTAGAACGTCATTCTAAAAGGTGTTACATTTGGTATCAGAGCGTGGGTTCAAAGTTTGGACTGTTTGGCACACTAAAACACATGAGACATGAACTTTTAACCTAGTGTAAAATTGTTCTTTTAAATCTAGAAAACCACACTATCTGATAAATTGTAAAATTTTAGAAAACTTAGAAAACTAAAACAAAATAAAAATGATGAGCAAACTATCACCTTGGTCTCTGAAGGAGGCACAAACTAGATGACGGGTATTTTCATATAGACCTAGGTATACCACCGCCATATCAGGTATAGCAGTCATTCTTCCACATATTTTATAGATGCTTAAGGACATCAATTCCGTTATACGCAGAGGGTCCCTAAGAGGACGACTTGCTAGATGGGATATCGAGCCATCAGTTAAGGCTAGGACATCTCCTCAATACAGGGAGGAGCATGTGGCAAATAACTTCCACGTGGTTTCGTCCAAGGTTAAGTCACTGCAGAGAGGGCTTGGAGACAATATTTCATGACATAGGGACAAATTTCGGAGCACTAGACAGAGGGAGGTGTTAGAACATAATGATTAAGTGGTCTGGTCAACCTTTAATATATATGGGTCCATCACTAATATATAGGTTAATATTTAATAATATGAAATATTTATATTTCTATTATTAAATATGTTAACCTAGGTATATACTTTAGATTAAATATTTAATATCATGAAATGATTATATTTCTAATATTAAATATTATAAAATTAGGTGTATGTGTCAAACATTTTAGGTTGAAAAAGTGGGTTAGGAGACATACCCAGTCACCTTATATAAAAAGGACTTTAGGTCCTCATTTGATATATTCAGGAAATATATTAAAGGTGTGCAAATCAAGTGATTTAGTTTTACCCTTGGTAAATAGAGTTTCAAAGGGAGGAGGTGATCTTACTGGATGTAAAATAATTTCTCTGAAGTAAAAGGTTATTTTAAAAGTGGTTTTTACCCTATTGGGGTTTTCCACTATAAATTTTGTGTCACTTGTGTTATTTATTTCTTGTAAGTATTTATTTATTTACTTATGTTATGATGTAATCTTTATTTAAATATTTATCGTGAACATTTTGTAATATGTAAGTTGATTAAATCAATATTTATTAGAATCGTTAAATTCTAACATGGTAACAGAGTGAGGTAAATTAAATAAATTAAGATCAAATATTGTGTATTTTATTTATTTAATTTTTACAGGTTTTTTCAACCAACCCGAAAGGGTATTTAAAAGTATTTGGTCCCCTTCTTTTTTTTCCCCAATTTATTTTGGCATTACGTTTGTGCAATTAAACTCTTGGTAAACTTTTTTAGGGTTTTTCAATTTTAAATCCCTTTTTTTTTTGGGGGGGGGGGGAGATGTAATATGATATGATTTTTAAATTTCATTTACATGTTTTGTAAATTATATAGGGAATTAATGTTTGTTTTGGAGATTGATGTGTGCACAGGTGAAAGAGGCTTCAAATATTTACCTGCGTGAAAGTCAAATATAGAAAAAGAAAGGAAGTTATTACTATATGAAATAATTTTCATGTTTTCTATACACCAGTTTCAAATGGTTTACAAGTTAAATATTTACAAGGAAGTTAAATGGTCATACCCATATTCTTTGGCCAGAAACTCTAAAAGGATTTGATTTGAAAAACTATAGTTTATAGTTAATCTATAACTATATCCTATATAATTTAACAAAACTATATTATTATTTTTAAATAAAAATATATATAATATAGAATAAGGATTACTATAGTTTTTTATGATAAACATCATATTAAAATTTATATCTGTTACAAAAAGTTAAAACTATATATTAAAAGCCTTAAACCATACTAAAATTACATGGGATGAAAGGTAAGAGTTAATAGACCATATTCTAAGCCTGAGTTTAAATCATAGTTTAAAATTAGCCTTATAAATATAGGTATATATAGTTTTCCATTTTAAAAAAGAAACAAACTGACTAATTTTAAATCATATTTTATATATATGGTTATTTAAAATCGCTTAAAATATAAATTCCAATTAGATTTATTTTTTATATGTTAATTTAAGAAAAAAACCAAAGTGCTTACTTTTTTTTTAGTAAGGGGACTACATCTGTATAGTGGATATTCCCTGAGCAATTAAGGTGCATTACTTGACTTAAATGTCAAGTAATCACCTATTGGAGAGAATGACTTCCTCCATGTGACCTACTTAACCTCTTTCACATTATCCATGTAACTGGTGGAGTTGTCCTCCACACGTGCATTCATTTAGATCTATTAGCAGTTATCTAAAAGTACGATATAAATAAACCTAATTTAAAGGTTTTATTTACATGAGTTTCACTGTTAGAAAATACAACTTCTTCCTATAGATAATGGCCATCTCAGGCATAAATATTTAACTTTCAAGTTAAATTGAGAATTGTCTAAAAAGATTCTATAAAGAATTGGTACATATCTAACAGCTGGACAAATGAACATTATTCAATAAATATTGGTAGTTATCTCCTTCTATTGCAAGTGTTTTACATCATTACAATGTCTTACTGGGGAATTCATAAAAATATTTTACAATGAAATTTACCAGTACTATGACATGAAAAGTGTGCAGGGCAACATGACTTCAAGAGTGAGCCTTATAATAGTACCACTGTCATGACAAGTATTGTCGTGACAATAGGGAGTTTCCACGTATTATCGCTTTCTTGGAAGGGCCTGCAACTACTACCTACTTGTAACCTCTCCAACATACTGCCTTGTTACTCCTGTACTCGGGAAAGATCATACTTTTACCCTGCTGACAATCCTTCTTAAGGTGCCCAACCAACAGTCACAGTTGGCTAACATTTGAAATAATACCTAGTGGAAGACTCACCAGATTGATATGATCCACTTTTTACTATTTGACCAAAGTGAGTTAAAATCCACTCTCTGATGACCAGGCTTCTACAATTGCGTGATTAAATGCAAATATTATGTCTCCACTCCTTTATTTCCACTATAACTCAAATCACTTTTTAGATTAATTTTGAAGTGTACATGATTTTTACATTGTGCAATTATAATAGGGCTTCCACAAATGACTCATTACAAACACCAACTTCTCCGCTAATATTATGCTAGAAAAGCCCATGTCTAGACCACGCATCATTTCTTCAATACACACTTTTTGTTGCTACATGGAAAATTTGACAGTCGGAGGACCATTCAACAGTAGGTGCCAAACATGACGATCCATTTTGTGGTAATTTTGACGTCAAATTTGAGTATGGCTTGTCCCAGGTTATAGGACCTGAATTTTTTTAACTATGTATCTTATTGACCTTTCAGCCATTTCGGATCTTTGTTGCACAATAGTGCATAACATAATTTTCTACAAATTTGACTAGTCAGAAGGTGCCTATCTAAGACTTATTTTTTCTTTGAAAAGTCTTAAGCACCTCGAGCTTATGTTTTTTCTTACGACTCGGGTCTCAAACTCTTCACTTTCGAGCTTCACTACCCATGATTTACTTTTATCACATAAGGATTACTGAGTGTTAAAATCTTATAGCCTCTTTATACATGAAAGTAGCTTGCCCATTAATTTTTGATCATGTGACAAATTCAAGGTGAATTTTGGGGCCAACTCATTTATATATTATTCCAAAATCTAGTAAACTAATGATCAAATAGTTTTCTTTACACCAATTAAATTTATTATTTGATTCAAAGTTCGAAAGTGTGATATTTATTTGCCTAAAATGCATTTGAGCTTGGTATATCGATTATGTTGGCATATTGTACATATAATGGCGGTCCAAGAAATGGCTTTCCATAGGTACTTATTCAACTTGATGACGTCTTTATAACAATTCTGGTCCTCTTAATGATCAACTTGGATTTGCAAAATTGGATTTGTGACTTGATGCCCAAGATTGGTCAATCTTGGGACTTCTCTGTACCCATGCACAATCTTTCTTAGATGCCCTATTTTCATGCACTTAACAATAGGTTGCCCACCGCCTATACAATTTTTTCCTCACGTTAAATAGTCTTGCTCATAGATTTTAGGCTAGTTCTTTTTGCCTCTCGTGAATGGACATTGCCCTCTGCTACCTGCAGACGGCCCCACAAGAGGAACGATATTGCTAGTTTCTGATTGTATCATAAAGCCAGCTCTACCTCTTAAGGCTAGGTCACATCTGCCCTCATGAATAAAAACCCACGATTTTTGGTAGCATGCATGGCAAACTACGACTTCACACAATATAGTCTTCAACCTACGTTCAGTCTAGAATACGTCAGAGTTTGACTTTGAAAAAATTATTCTTTCCTACACAACTGTAAATGCAAGTAGTTTGTGCCCTATTAAACTACGACTGGGCTTCCTCAAACCATTTACATTGTCTTGTACCTTATTGGAACATAATGATTAAGTGGTCTGGCCAACCCTTAATGTATATGGGTCCATCACTAATATATAGGTTAATATTTAATAATATGAAATATTTCTATTTCTATTATTAAATATGTTAACCTAGGTATATACTTTAGGTTAAATATTTAATATCATGAAATGATTATATTTCTAATATTAAATATTATAAACATAGGTGTATATGTCAACCATTTTAGGTTGAAAAGGTGAGTCAAGAGACATACCCGGTCACCTTATATAAAAAGGACTTTAGGTCCTCATTTGATATATTCGGGAAATATATCAAAGATGTGCAAATCAAGTGATTTAGTTTTACCCTTGGTAAATAACGTTTCAAAGGAGGAGGTGATCTTACTAGATGTAAAATAAGTTCTTGAAGTAAAATGTTATTTTCAAAGTGGTTTTTACCCTATTGGGGTTTTCCACTGTAAATATTGTGTCACTTGTGTTATTTATTTCCTGTAAGTATTTCTTTATTTACTTATGTTATAATGTAATCTTTATTTAAATATTTATTGTGAACATTATGTAATATGTAAGTTGATTAAATCTGTATTTATTAGAATCCTCAAATTCTAACATGGTATCAGAGTGAGGTAAATTAAATAAATTAAGATCAAATGTTTTGTATTTTATTTATTTAATTTGTACGAGTTTTTTCAACCAACCCGAAAGGGTATTTAAAAGTATCCGGTCCCCTTCTCTTTTTTCCCCAATTTATTTTGGCATTACATTTGTGCAATTAAAATCTTGGTAAAGAAGTTAGGGTTTTTCAATTTTAAATCCCTAATTTTTTTCGGGGGAGATGTAATATGATATGATTTTTAATTTCATTTACATGTTTTGAAAATTATATAGAATTAATGTTTGTTTTTAGATTGATGTGTGCACAGGTGAAAGGGGCTACAAATATTTACCTGCGTGAAAGTCACATATAGAAAAAGAAAGGAATTATTACTATATGAATATTTATCTATACTTTCAAATGTTTACAAGTTAAATATTTAGGAAGTTAAATGTATACCCATGTTCTTTGGTCCACTCTAAAATGATTTGATTTGAAAAACTATAGTTTATAGTTAATCTATAACTATATCCTATATAATTTAAAAACTATATTATTATTTTTAAATAAAAATATATATAATATAGAATAAGGTTTATATAGTAATTTATATAAATATCATATTAAAATTTATATTTTTCAAAAAGAAAATTATATATTAAAAGCCTTAAACCATATTAAAATTACATGGGATTAAGGTAAGAGTCAATAGACCATATTCTAAGCCTAAGTTTAAATCATATTTAAAAATAGCTTATAAATCTAGGTATTTATAGTTTATTATTTTAAAAAAGAAACAAACCTAAGTTTGAATCATATTTTATATATATGGTTATTTAAAATCGCTTAAAATATAAATTTAATTAGATTTAGTTTTTATATGTTTTTAAAAAAAACCAAAGTGCTTACTTTTTTTTTAGTAAGGGGACTATGTTTATTTCTTAGCCATGAAGGGATTACTTTTTAAATTTTAATACTTATTAAATAAAACCTAACATGTGTCCCTAACCATTTATATTATCCATGTAAGGGGGTGGCCCCATTCATTTAGATCTTATAGTTTATAAAAACTATATAAATAAACCCATTTAAAGGTTTCTTTTATATAAGAGTGGGAGTGGAGAATAAAATGAGATAATATCTCAGGTATAAATGTGGAACTGTCAAGTATAAATAGAGAATTATTAAAAAGGGGCTAATTTATTGGTGACCCACATAAAGCGTGGTAAATATTTATTAAAATATTGGTAGTTATAGGCACATACAAGTTTTAATGTTTTTAACTTACAAGGAATTATATAAAATATTTTACAATATTTCCATACTTTTAAATGTGTGCCGGGTAACATTAAGAGTAAGTGAAATGAGGAGACAAGGTTCATGAAAATAGGGATTTCAATTTATTTCATTGGTAGGGTGAAATTACTTGTCCCCTCTGTAAAATATGCAGGTTAATCTATACTCTCATAAATCTACTTTTACCTGGTAAAATTCTTTTAACCTAGTCTATGTTCTTTAAACCCCTTTAATAAAGATTATATGTTTTTTAATATAAAAATAATATACTATAGTTTAGAATTTTTATGAAATATATGTTGCTTTTTATTTTCATTCTATAACTCATATACTTTTTTTAATAAAAAAAGTGTATATATTTTTACATTATAAATTATAATAGGTTATTATAATGTGTTAAAATATAACCTCCCTAATATTATATAGAAGAAGAAATTCTAGAATTTCACATTCTGGAAATACACAATTTTTGGCTACATTAAATTTGACAGTCAAATAACCATCATGGTAAACCAAACATAAGAGAATATGGTGGTCATTTAGACGTCAAATTTAAGCTTGCAGGTTTTAGGAAAATTTAACTATGTTAAAATTGACAGTCAGATGACCGTCACAATAGATCATAAAATAAGCCATCAAATTTAAGATAGCTAGATTTTTATCTACATTAGTTTTTTTTTTCAGAAATTTGAAGTTGTTATGCATTCTTAGGGGTCTCTTCTTCACTTCTATATGGTCAAAAATATTTTTTATATAAATATGAGGTAAAATGTAAAGCCCTTTATAATGCAGGTTATTATTTTGATCATGGGAGGTTAATTAGTATGCATTGTAATGACAAAATTAGTTATGATCAAATAGTTTCTTTAGCCTGTTAAATTTAGATTTGATTCTATTAAAAGTGTTGTTTTATTGATAAATATGTATCTAATTATGTGGCATATTGTATATTATAATGGGGTGTGGTTTACATGTTTAGGAAAACAATGACGTCTAATTATTTCTATCTTGACAAAACCAAGATTCTAAATGAAATCAACAACAACATCTGGGTCAAAATGGAATTTATGGTGAGAAAACTCTAGATGATTGTTTCTAGATCTGAGGTTGCTCCCACTAGTCGTCAAGCAATTGTAGATAACATGAATAAATTCTTTCAATGAATGTAAGATGCTCTTTCTATGTAATGTGAATGATAATTACCTTCTACACATTGGTAATATCAAACATCCAAAAGAGGTATGGACACAACTAGAATCCATGCATGAAGGATACTTAGTATATCAAGGATAGTAATAAGAGTATAATAACTAAAGGAATTCAAACAAATTATCTAAATATTTTTAATGATTTCTCTTCTACATCTTGTTTTATATCTCAGAGTTTGAATAATTCAAAAATATGGCATGAAAGGTTAGGACATGTTAATTATCAAAGCTTATATGAAATTTATGGATATATTCTAGTGAAAGGTTTACATGTGTTGTCTTCTTCTTTTGAAGTTACTTCATTAAATGCTTCTAAATGATGGTTTTGATTCTAATTTAGTAAATGGTCATGATGATGTTTTGATGTTACAGATGTTTCTGAAACTCGTATCTTCCTAAATAAGAAATTAAATTGGGTTCAATATATGTTAGAAAACTTAAATGCTATTAACCTTAAAAAAATGACCAGAAGCCATCATATGTACCATACATTAAGTACCTGTTATCCAAAATTCACCCCTTAAGGTAATTTTGATAACATGCATCAAATTTTTTAGTCCCGAGCAAGTAGATTGATTCAAGGCCCGAAATCATGTTTTTGGGGACCCTTCGTCTTCTCTCTAACTCTCTCATCCAAGAAAAAATCCCAACGAGTTAGAAAAAATATAAAAAATGTAAAAAATAAGGTCACAGGATTGTTTTAAAGCATTGCAAGTCTCAAGGATGCAGATCATACTAGTGCGGGTCATACTGAGGTTCGTCACACCAAGTTCATGGCCGAAATACAAAGAAAATTGGCTAAGTCAGACATTTTTGTCCCAGGAGGTCCGCAAGAAAGTTCGGACGTCGATACGCACGGGATGCAGATCAATACTAGTGCGGGTCATACCGAGGTTTTTCGCATCAAGTTCACAGTTGAAATACAAAGAAAATTGGCTAAGTCAGACTTTCTAGATTTATTATTTTTAATAAGGGTAGATATATTTAAATAAAAGAAACATATTCAGCTCTAGTCAGTTAATGCTCATTCCCGTCAAATGACAAAAAACTCCTGCCAGACCCAAAATAGGTACCCACACTCAGAAGGCCATAACTTTTGCATTTCTCAATGAAATCACAGAAAATTGGTACCATCAGAATTGTGGCTCTAAGCCTAATGAACAAAAATAAACAAATTCCATATTTGATAAGAAATCAGTGAGTATTTTTTATAAAATGTGTCTGGGTTCATAACAGTGTTTTATTTGGTAGTTCGAAGTGAAATTAAGAGGCATGGTCATCATTCTTTCTCTGTTGCAGCACCTAGGATAGTATGGGGAGCCCTTTTCAAGTAACACATAATCATTTCACTCTATTTAATGCTTCTTATAAGTGGTTGAAGGATAGATTTTGGGATTTCCATTTTCCCCTTCTCTCTCTCTTCTCATTTTTCTTATAAATTGGAGTGTTGGGATCATTATAAAGAAAGTAGTTTTTTTGTAGCAAAACTTTGCCAAAATTTCTTTGTGAAGACATTGTGCTCCAGGCCCTTGTTTTGGACTCTTTTCATGGTGATCCAGGCCCCTATCTTGTAACCGATTGAACTGTGCATATCAGGAAGCAATAAAATATAAGTTTGTGGATGCATCTTCCCTTGCTGTGTTTTCTTGCATTCTTCCTTCCCCTTCAACCTTGATTACAAAAATATTATGTCTATTTTTATGTTCTTGCAGGGATCCATTATCATTGTGTATGTTTGAAATTGTTGTGAACATATTTTGCTAGATTATGAAGAACTGTCATCACCCCTTCTAGTGTGCACTTTGCTTCTGTATCTTACGCATTGGAAGAATACTTTCACACCGTCCTTTTCTGGTGTATCATTTCTTTAGTGTAGGCTTTCATTTTATGTATTCTCTCTCCCTGGTCCCTTGGAAAGTTATATTAAAATAGTTAGTTTACCCTGCATTAGAGTAGATTGTGGCAGGTAGTTTAGGAGTAAGAACCAGCTTTCTCTGGAGGTCTATCTCAAGTAGCAAGTCCCACAACTTGGAGATAGTACCCATGTTATCCAATCACATCGTGGGTTCAAGTATATACACTTATATGAACATAGGGGTGTTGTGATTCACTGATAACAGTTCTGGCATGCCCAGTGGGACCTTTAGAGGTCTTCACTTAACTACGACAAGATCGATGTAAGCTTGTTGAAAGTTTCCAGGTTTGAAGGAGCTTTAAAATTACACATCTGGTGACTCCAAAAGAGGCATAATCCACTGGTTTCAGCAGTCGAAGCCTGGCAAATTTATGAGAAGAATATAGACCAGGTCATGAACTAGGGAGGAAGGATTGTTTGTTTATCTACACCTATCTCCAGGCAGAGAAAGAAGGGGAAGAATAGCTCAAATATCTCCATTTCCACCTAATAGAACCTTGTCAACACCTCCACCTGGTAAGCCTTTTATCTAATCAATAAGAGTTCTTCAACCAATCAAGATGGCACAACCAAATCCATATGTCAATTTCACTGGTAGTAGCCCACTTGCGCTCAATGCACAAAATTCAATCCCAATTACAGCATTGAAGAACATTCCATACTTTACTGGATAAAATTAGACCACTCCTGGTGATCACGTCAAGGACATTGCTAATATTTGTGTAATCCATGAGATCGATGAGATGCAAGTGCTATCAAACTGCTGGTGTCTTCATTCAAAGGGAAGGCTTTGCAATGGTTCAGGAGCCTTGCTTTCGGCTCTATCTAAAATTGGAACTAGCTATGTATATCCCTTCATGAGTAGCTCAGAGAGAAGGGAGATAACTTGTCCCTTTTGGAACAATTGAAAACTATCAAGAGAGCTCCCAATGAGTAGCTGACTAACTTCAACTTTATATTTCAAAGGACTTGGGAGAGAATTCCAATAGCAGTAATGCCAATAGAAGAAGGTGTTTTTTTATATTACCTTAAAGCTTTAAATTCTAATATTTCTATGTTAATGTAATCCATGGGAGGCACAACTATCCCTACTACTTATAGCATTGCCATTGGAGCTGAAAATTGTCTGATTCAAGCTAGTAAGCTAGCTCCTAGGCCTCCAATGCCATTATATCCAAATTTAGAGAGTCCAAGTACTAATCAAGTGCCTATTTTAGCTCCTATTCCCACTCCTAGAAATCATAATTCAAGTGAAGCTTCTACTTCATCTTCTAGTGCCTCAAATGAACTTCAAGAAGTCATGAAGCAATTGCAAAATTTAGGTAATGAGCTGGTTACACTCAAGAGGCAGTAAGCCCAAAGTTTTATACCTTCTTATCAACCTCAAGCTCATCCTAACAGGTAGCCATATCAGCCTCAAAGACCACCCAATCTAGCTGCAAATCAAAATCAAGCAAGGCCTCCTACTAACAGATCATTTCAGCCCTATAATCCCAATGTTACATCTGCCTCTAAAGCAATAGTGCCAGTACAAAACAACATAGCTCAAGAGTATGATTGGTGTTTCCCATGAAATGAACCTCACAACCAATCTATGTGCTTCAATGGTTCCCTAAATCAAGCATTAATGGTAACAAAAACTAGTGTGGAGGGTGAAGGGATTCAAGGATATAACTAACAGCAAGAAACATCCCAGCAACAATCAGCTCCAAATGATAGCACACTTATAAACTGGTAGGTACAAGACTTTTGTGGTATGAATCAAATAATATCTCAAAGTGTTATAGCCAACACAAGGTCAAAAAGGAGAATTTTGGGTGAAGGACAACCATTGGCTCCAAGTAATCCAAAACCTTTTACTACTCCACAAGCTGTTGGCAAACAAAATGCAGTTCTAAATATACAAGGACCACCCAAACCAGCCCCTAAACCAACTTAGATGCCAGTTGCTACTACCTATGTGTAAGCTAGAGGACATCAGAGGGATGCTTCATGCCCATTCAACATCATTGATCAGATGAAATAGACAAATATAAACATATCAATGTGAGAATCACTATCCATCGCAAGCCAAAGAGATTTGCTACAAGCTTCCATGAAGGACTAGTCAACTTCAAATCAACAGGTCCAAATACAAGAGAAGGTACTCAAAAACGCTACCCAATTTGAGGGGAATCATGGAGGACAGCAAGGTAAAATGTTGAAGCCCCCTCCATTTGATGTTTCATTGATCATTGGGGACCAATTAGTACACTATTACATGATTGACTCCAGGGCAAGTAGTTCAGTAATGCCCAAGTAAATAGCTGATCAGTTGGGGCTTCAATATGAATTCATATCCAAAGGGGTAGTGCAATTAGATGGGAAAATGGTGACAACAGTGGGAGTGATTAAAAACTTGAGCCTTATCTTACATGCATGCCCCAATGTTGTTGTTTTGCAAGATATCTCAGTGATAGATCTTCCACCACTCTTTACCCTATGTTTGTCAAGGGATTTCATAGCTAAGATTAGAGATTACTTATCTGTTGATTGGTCACACATGTTTTTCAGATGAAGATATGGAACTAAGGCCATAATCAGATCTGAACCTATTGTAAATTTTCACGTTGAACCTCACACTCCAAGCCAAATGAATACCAACTATTCAGCGTTTGATCAAGAAGATTATCCAAGCACTGATGAAGCTAACACCAAGGTTGGAAGCATCCTAGATTTGACTCTTGATGAATGGGCAAGCAAGATGCATGCTTTTGATCATGATCAAGAAATAGAAGAATCCGAGCTAGGAGTTTATTGTTTGCATGAAGAGAATCAACCTCTCCCCAGCATCACTAAGCTAGATCATAAGGATGAGAATGAAGTATGGCAATTTTTCTTTGATGGATCAAGGAGTAAACAAGGTGTAGGAGGAGGAGCTATGTTCATTTCACCACAAGGTACAAAGTATTACTTAGCCTTCTGTTTTCAGTTTTCTTGCTCAAACAACACAGCTGAGTATGAAGCCTTAATTAACGGATTGCACTGGGCAAGGAAGAAAGACATCAAGAATTTGCAAGTATTTGGTGATAGTGAGCTAATCATGAACCAAATCAGAGAAAAAATGCTACCAAGAATGATCTGTTGAAGAACTACAAAAATTGGGTATGGGATCTTATTGAAGATTTTGAAGCTTTTAGCATTAATTCCATCCCAAGAAAAAAGAATGAAGCAGCAGACTAACGGACAACAATTGGGGCTGCGTTTGATGTTGTATAAAGTATCAAAAGTGAGAAATATTAGCCTCATATCAAATTGGTTATGACACCAGCTATTTCGGATAACAATACAAGTTGGCAAGTCTTTGAGAATGATCAGTAAATTGTTAATTTCCTACAAGAAGAAGCTGAGTTCTCCGCAAGAAATCAAGACAAGATGGAGCAGTAGTATGGTGACCAAGTGGTGTAACTGAGAACTAACAAATTACCAAAAGGCCTCATAACCTTGGAGTCAATAATTAACCTGAATGATCAGTTCCAGAAGGAGAAAGTGAACATTCTAGTAAAGGGTGAAGATTCAGAGCCTATTTTAGTAGATGAAGGCAAGACATTGCAAATTGGCAAAGTAAGTACTCCACAAGAGAAATCTGATTTTATTCAGCTTTTTCAAGAGTTCCCAGATGTCTTTACTTGGACTTATAAAGATTTAAGAGGTTTCAACCCAAGGTTGGCACAACATACTATTGAGATGGATCTGGAATCCAATCCTGTCAGGAAAAAGCAAAGGCCAGTGAATCCCCATATCGAACCTCGCACGAGAAAAGAGTTGAGAAAGCTTATTGAGGCCAGTATCATCTTCCCCATCAAACACTCAAGTTGGGTTGCAAACTTGGTGCCAGTAAGAAAGAGAAATGGAGAAATGAGGTTGTGTGTAGACTTTCGCAATCTAAATAGAGCATCACTCAAAGATCATTATCCACTTCCATCAATAGAACAAATTTTACAGGTTGTAGCTGGTTCAGAAAGGTTTTCATTGCTAGATGGATATTCATGCTATAATCATATGATGGTGAAGGAAGAAGATCAATTCAAGATGGCCTTCACTATAAAATGGGGCACGTATGCTTACAAGAAGATGCCATTTGGATTGCCAAATGCCAGAGCAACATTTCAGCGAGCTATGGATATGGCATTCAAAGGCTTAATCAACAAGATAGTGTTGGTATACCTAGATGATATCACTATCTTCTCAAAGAATGTAGCAGACCATCTCTTTCACCTCAGACAAGTGTTTCAGAGGTGTAGAAGGTTCAGAGTGTCGTTTTATCCAAAGAAGTGAATATTCTTGGCACACGAGGGAAAATTGTTGGGCCACATTATCTCTAGGGAAGGGCTAAAAATTGATTCTGAAAGGGTTGAAGACATCCGAACACTTCCATTGCCACACCACAAGAAATCTATTCAAAGCTTCTTGGGAAGGATAAACTTTGTTTGCAAATTTGTGCCTAATTTTTCCACTCTTGTGAAGCCTTTAACAATGATGTTGAAGAAGAGTCTTGCATTCAAATGGACAGCAGAAGGTAAAGAGAATTTTGAGAACATCAAGCATGCAATATCATAGGCTCCAACTCTTATCAACCCTGACTTTTCAAAGGATTTCATGTTGTATGCTTTTGGAGGATCAGATACAATCTTAGCTATCTTGACACAACTGAATAGAGAAGGTTCAGAACAGCCCATAGCATTCTTCAGTCAAATCTTGGAAGATTACGAAATAAAGTATTCTTTCATCGAAAAGCATGTCCTTGTTGTCATTAGGAGCTTGAAGAAGTTTATACACTTGGTCTCGAACAACAAGATTCAACTACTGGTGTCTCGTGCTAGTGTCAAGGACTTTCTCCTAAACAAGGATTTAAATGAGAAGAGAGCAAGTTGGATCACTCGGGTGATGGAATATGATATTGAAATCAAAGTGACCAAGCTATTTTGTGGCAAAGGTTTGTGTGAGCAGATAGCTTCCAAACAACCAAATGGGTCAAAAGGTGAAGAAGATGTTGTCTTGCTACTACAGAATGATAAAAAACAACCAACTGATGATGCACCCATTCCATGTTGGACTCAAGACTTGGTGCATTACCTCCAAACTGGCTTGTGCCCTCCAGAAATGAGAAAAGCAAAGAGGAGATACTTTAGGTTACAAGCCATCCCGTATGTACTCATTAATGGTATCTTGTTCAAGAAGGACATAAATGGTGTTCTATTAAGATGCATTGGAACAGGTCGAGTTGAGAAGATCTTACATGAGTTCCATGATGGGGAGGCAGGAGGCCACTTTGCTCCACGAGTAACAGCTCTCAAAATCATGAAAGTTGGTTACTATTGGCCTACTATGTTCAATGATTTCTACTCATGGGTCAAGAAATGCAAGAGATGTGCATTCTTCACTAGGAAGGAAAGGTTAGCAGCGTTGCCCCTTCATCTGATTTTAGTAGATCAGCCATTCATGCAATGGGGATTGGACTTCATTGGGGTTATCAATCCCAATTCGAGTCAAGGCCACAAGTGGATACTTATGGCAGCGGACTATTTCACCAAGTGGACCGAAGGAGTGGCACTCAAAGAGGCAAGTGAATCCGACATATTATATTTCTATAAGGGGATAGTCACGAGGTTTGGTGCCCTCGCCACTATCATATCGGATAATGCATTGGCATTCCTTGGCACAAAGATCACTAAATGGGCTGTCAAGAATTGTGTGTATCTCAGCACTTCATTGAATTATTACCCTCAAGGTAATGGTCAAGCCGAGTCTACGAACAAGAACCTACTAAGAATCATCAGAAGGACTCTTGATGAAAATCAAAGGACTTGGAATGCAAAGCTCAAATCAGCCCTATGGGCTAATAGAATCACACCCAAGAGGTCTACATGAAGCTCTCCATACAAGCTTGTGTACGGGAAAGAAGCAGTTCTACCTACATCACTCGAGTTGTCAGCGTTGGAACTCATGAAACAATTGGAACTAGCTGAGTTTGAGCCTATGGAAATCAGGTATACAGAGCTGATGGAATTAGAAGAAACAAGAGAGCATCCAATGCAAACCATAGAAAAAGATAAAGCATTGGTCAAAAAAAGTTTTCACGAGAAATCTAAGACCAGGATATTGCAAACTGGAGATTTGGTACTGAAGTGGGATGCTAATCGTACAAAGTTGGGAAAGCATTCCAAGTTCAATGCCATATGGAGTGGCCCATATATGATCATTGAATTCAAAGATAGCAATGCCTTCCAGGTAGCTAAGTTGGATGGTGAAGAGTTATAGATTCCATTCAATGGAATCTATCTCAAACATTACTACTAGGAAAAGAGCTTCTAACCCTTGTAAATATTAATGTACAACTTCCATTCCTCTAAGTGCTTATGCACATTGTACTTCTGTTAGAGTAGTTTTTTATTTCCCTAAGTGCTTGTGCACATGTCTTATTGTTACTATTATGTGCATGTTTGCAGTTCATTGAGCCTCCGGGAAAGAATTTGTAGCCACATGAGTATCAGACCAGACAAATGTTTCAATGGCTCAAGGATACAGGTTTCCAAATTTCAGATCATTTCAGCGATTATCAAATAGACTCCATGCCCAATGGATTGCTATGAGTAGCTGGCCATTCTTCATCTGGTAGGCAGATAACCCGGCTAAGTCGCCAAAATTGTTATCCAAAATTCACCCCTCAAGGTAATTTTGATAACATGCATCAAATTCTTCAGTCCCGAGTAAGTAGATTGATTCAAGGCCCGAAATCATGTTTTTGGGGCCCCTTCGGCTTCTCTCTAACTCTCCCATCAAAGAAAAAATCCCAACGAGTTAGAAAAAATGGAAAAAATGTAAAAAATAAGGTCACAGGATTGTTTTAAAGCATTGTGGGTCTGAAGAGTGCAGATCGTACTAGTGCGGGTTGTACCAAGGTTTTTCGTGCCAAGTTCATGGCCGAAATACAAAGAAAATTGGATAAGTCAGACATTTTTTTCCTAGGCAGTCCACAGGATAGTGGGGACATCGATACGCATGGGACGCGAATCAGCCGATTTTCCGCAAGTCAGTTAATTGTGGGCGGTGCAGAGATTTTCATCCGGGACAGCCTGGACAAAAGTACGCGCAGGACGCACGAGATGTGCAAAGGCAAAAAGGTTACAAAGGGGGACAAGGAGGTCCGAATCAGCCAATGTGGAAGAATGTGTTTGACACATCCGGGACATGCGGATCCGATTTTTCCGTAATATCCACAACTCATAAGAAAAGTCAACGTTTGACTCCCAAAACTTCAAACGGCCATAACTTTTGACTCCGAGCTCCGATTTTCATAAAATTGGACTTTCCAGATTTCTTATTTTTAATAAGGGTAGATATATTTAAATAAAAGAAACATATTCAGCTCCAGTCATTTAAAGCTCATTCCGGTCAAATGACAGAAAATGCTTGCCAGACCCACAATAGCTACCCACACTCAGAAGGCCATAACTTTTGCATTTCGCAGCAAAATCAAACAAAATTGGTATTGTTAGAATCATGCCTCTGAGCCCAACACATAGAAATCAAGAAATTCCATATTTCATGAGAAATTGGTGAGGATTTTTCATAAAACATGGTGGGGTTCATAACAATGTTTTATTTGGTAGTTGGAAGTGCAATTAAGAGGCATGGTCATCATTCTTTCTCTATTGTAGCACCTGGGATAGTATGGGGATCCCTTTTCAAGTAATACACAATCATTTAACTCCATTTAATGCCTCTTACAATTGGTTGAAGGACATATTTTGGGATTTTCATTTTCCCCTTCTCTCTCTCTTCTCATTTTTCTTATAAATTGGAGTGTTGGGCTCATTATAAAGAGAGTAGTTTTTTTGTAGCAAAACTCTACCAAAATTGCTTTGTGAAGCCAATGTGCTATAGGACATTGTTGTAGACTCCTTGCATGGTGATCCAGGCCCTTATCTTGTAAACGATTAAACTGTGCATATCAAGAATCAATAAAATATAAGTTTGTGGATGCATCTTCCCTTACTGTGTTTTCTTGCATTCTTCCTTCCCCTTAAACCTTGATTACAAGAATATTGTGTCTATTTTTATGTTCTTTCAGGGATCCATTATCATTGTGTATGTTTGAAATGTTGTTGTGAATGAATTTTGCTAGATTATGGAGAACTGTCATCACCCCTTCTAGTGTGCACTGTGCTTCTGTATCTCACGCATTAGAAGACTACTCTCACACCCTCCTTTTTTGTTGTATCACCACTTTAGTGTAGGCTTTCATTTTATTCACTCTCTCTCCCTGGTCCCTTGGAAAGTTAGATTAAAATAGTTAGTTTACTCTGCATTAGACTAGATTGTGGCAGGTAGTTAAGGAGCAAGAACCAGATTTCTTTGGAGGTCTATCTTAAGTAGAAAGTCCCACAACTTGGAGATAGAACCCATGTTATCCAATCACACCATGGGTTCAAGTATATGCACTTGTATGAACATAGGGGTGCTATGATTCGCTGATAATAGTACCTTGTATGAACCTGAGCCATGAAGTATTATAGGCTCTAGGTGGATATACAAAGTAAAATATAATGGTGATGGTAGTATTATCAAACATAAAGCTAGACTTATTGCTAGAGAGTTCACTCAAAAAAATTGTATTGATTATGTTGAGACATTTCCTGTAGCTAAAATGAGTACTGTTAGGGCCTTATTTACAGTTGCTACTTAATTTGGACGGGAAATCCACCAAATGGATAAGACAAATAATTTTTTGAATTGTGATTTAAAAGAAGAACTTTACGTGTTTCAACCTAAAGTATTTGAAGAAACTAGTTTAGAAAACTATGTTTGTAAGTTGAGACATCCTTGTATGGTTTAAAACAATCTCTTAAAGATTAGTATGTGAAAATTGTTTCCTTCTTTAAATTGTTAGGTTTTGTTAATTGTTCTTCTAACAATGATATATTCATTAAGCAATAAGGCTCACATATTATCATTATATGTATATATGTTAATGATTGGCTTATGTCTGGTGATAATTATGATTTAATTCATAGGATTAAAGAGAAATTGAATTACTACTTTGAACTGAATGAGTTAGGTCTCTCACATCATGTTATTTGTATGATTATATTTCATTATATTATTATTTTTCAAAACACAATATACAACCATTGTATTGAAAAAAAATCTTATTATTGATTGTAAACCATTTTCTACTTTTATGGAAGTTTGAATAAATATTGATCATAAATTTGCATATAAAAAAGGTTGATCCTATTTTATATATGTTGTTAGTTGATAGTTTGATTTATCTAACTATAAATAGATCAAATATTTCCTATAGAGAAGTAATTACTTTAAGGTTTATGCAGGAACCTTTTTTAGATATTATTGGAATCTTACAAAAAGAATTTTTAGATATTTGAAAGGAACAATCAATTATGGGTTACATTATAATAAGAATGAAAACACTATCTTATATGGATTTTGTGATTCTAATCATACTAATGTTGTGTTATAAAATATATTGGATATGTGTTCAATTTTTTTGGTGTAGGAACCATTACTTCGAACAAAAAATATAATCAACAGTCTCCATTTTTTCTACTGAGGCAGAGAAATACAATGGAATAAGTAAAGAAGCCATGTGACTGCAACGAATGTTGGTAGACATACACATGGAAGCTAAAGGAAGTATTTATCTTCTATGTGGTGGTCAGAGTTGTATTACTCTTGATTAATAATCTAATTCAATATCAGAGGACAAATTACATTGAGATACATATACACTTCGCCCGTGAGAAGGTGCAAAGTGATGAGATAAATATTGGGTTCATATTGATTGAAGAGTATGTTGCTGACATCTTCACAAAGTCCCTCGGTGTTTCAAAGTTTTGCCACTTTCATGAAAAGCTTGGATTGTCGGAGTTGCCATTGAGGGGGAGTGTGCATGAAAATGTCACCTCCTAATGGAACTTAGTTTTTGTAAAAATACCTTTGGGTAATTGTAAAAGACCTTCGGGCAAGTGTAAAAAGACCTTCGGGCATGTATACCTCCTCGACTTCTTGTTTAGAAATAAGTGTACAAAGATCATAAAGGCATTCTTCAGTAAAATCTTTAGTACTCTTGAGTTTACTAGTAAACATCTAGTACAAACATATTGTTAAGGAGGTCCTTGGTTGCAAAAGGCTCCTATATGCTTGGGTTCAATAACCTTTTATGAGAACTTGTGAGAACATGTAAAACTCACAAATCATACTTAGCCACTGACAATGGCATGATATTTGGGATTCCAAATCCTTTTGTACTAAAAGGTAAATTAAGTATGATGAAGGTGTTATAATTCCTTCAACTTATATGCTAGCTTAAAACCATTATGATTTAGGGATTGTAAATCTTATAGTGTACCACGTGCAGGCAATCTATTGGCATATGTTATGTTATCCCACTTAACATTAAGGGGGAGTGTTGGAACATAATGATTGAGTGCTCTAGCCTACAATTAATGTATATGGGTCCATCACTAATATATAGGATAATATTTAATAATATGAAATATTTATATTTATATTATTAAATATGCTAACCTAGGTATATACTTTAGTTAAATATTTAATATTATGAAATGATTATATTTCTAATATTAAATAAATTATAAACCTAGTTGTATGTGTCAACCATTTTAGGTTGAAAATGTGGGTCGGAAGACATACCTAGTCACCTTAAATGAAAAAGAATTTAGGTCCACATTTGATATATTTCGGAAATATATTAAAGGTGTGTAAATCAAGTGATTTGGTTTTACCATTGGTAAATAGGGTTTACAAGGAGGAGGTGATCTTACAGGATGTAAAATAAGTAAACTGAAGTAAAAGGCTATTTTTAAAGTGGATTTTACCCTATTGAGGTTTTTCACTATAAATATTGTGTCATCTATGTTATTTATTTCCTGTAAGGATTTATTTATTTACTTATGTTATGATGCAATCTTTATTTAAATATTTATTGTAATATTATGTAATATGTAAGTTGATTAAATTCATATTTATTAGAATCCTCTAATTCTAATAGGAGGAGCATGTAGAGAGACCTAGGGCTCATTAGTCGTTGGCTACAAACTATATCAGGGATATCTTAAAGCTACGACCATCTCACTTTTCAAGAGATACAAGAAGTTTTTAGGCAGAGGCCTGGTTGGTGAGCTCGAGTAGATGCTTCAAGATCTGCCTTTATACTAGAACCACGAAAGCTCATGTTGCGATCCATCTTCTGAGAGATGGAGTAGGAGACTATTGGAGACCTGAGGAGTAGAAGTTCCATGTTGACTCGAAGATAGTTACCTGGGATATTTTTAAGGAGACTTTCAGGAGCAGGTATTTTTCCAAGAGGTTTATTCAACAATGGATACACGTGTTTCATGACCTCTGTCAGGCATCGATGACTGGAGCTGAGTATGAAAGTCAATTTGTGGACCTACTCCAGTATGTCGACTACATGCAGGCTGAGCAGGTATGGATTCATAGGTTCATCCAAGGCTTTAATTTAGATTTGGTTGATGCAGTGTGCATTCACTATCCATAAACATTAATAGAGGTTGTGAAGAAGGCCTATATTGCAGAGGAGACATGGGGGAAGACGTAGCAGGCTAGAGATAGAGTTCAAAGCTGCATCCAGTAGATATAGGATAAAAAATTGAAGGGGTCATTTCCTCCTCATAGCGGATAGATTTTGGGACAGTATTCCTTCAGGCCACCTCATCAGCCACCTCAGGAGCATTAGCAGCAGTAGACCCACCCACCTTACAAACCTCCTCATAGATTCAACGCTCAGAGGGGGCAGCGTATGGGGCCTCGTCCTATGGGTCCCATCAGGAAACAAGGTGCACAGAGAGCTCAGTCAGAAAGATATCATTAGCAAAGACCTCAACATTCCATACCTGGGTTGTTAGGATTAATAGCACAGAACTCTAGAGTGCCGGTTAGAGCCACATCTCACTAAAGAGGACCAGGTAGTTGTTCTAATTGTGGTGTTGCAGGACATCATTAGAGAGAGTGCCCATAGAATGTTGGAATCAAGGGTAAGACATAGATCTCAGAGCCTATTGTTGGAGATATGGCACGGAGTCATCGAATCTACGCAGCAGTCAAGAACTGCAAGGCTAAACACTAGAGTACCATGATAGAGATGATAGGTAGTACTGGTGGAATTTTTGCATCTGTATTGTTTGATTCTGGATCTTCTAAATCTTTTATTGCACTATCCTTAGCAAAGCGTTATAGGCTAGCGAAAGTTAGGAAAGGTCGTATTTGAGACATTGAGATGGATTCTAGAGCCAAAATTTC
Organism: Taxus chinensis; assembly: GCA_019776745.2. Taxonomy (NCBI): domain Eukaryota; kingdom Viridiplantae; phylum Streptophyta; class Pinopsida; order Cupressales; family Taxaceae; genus Taxus; species Taxus chinensis. The sequence continues at coordinate 123,306,282 of CM034154.1, forward strand.
TTTAGACTCCTTAGTTAAGGAGAGTGTAGTGGATTTGGGAACCTTCACCACTACTTTGGATCTTCAAATCCTTCTATTGAGTTCCTATGGTGTCATATTGGGCATGGAATGGGTGTTTGTTCACAAAACTAGATTAGACTGTTACCATAACTATTGCTTGTATAGATTATCTAGGAGTGGATTCAGTGATACTAGGGGTTAGGAGGCCCATTTCTATTTACACCATCTCCATTATACAACTTAAGTGGTGTGTGCAACAAGTTTGTCAGATGTATTTTGTTATAGTTAGTGACAGATCTAAGGATGAGTCTAGTGCACCATCCCTTGATGACCACCCCATCTTGAGGGATTTTGCTAATGTTTTCCTAGGGGAGCTACCGGGTTACCTCCCCCATGTGAGATATATTTTCACATAGATCTGGTTCCGGGCGGAGAGCCTATCTCACGAGAACCTTATCAGATGACTATCCCCTGATCTTTGTGAGCTCAAGTTACAACTTGAGGGCATTATTGAGAAAGGCCTAATCCATCCTAGTGTATACCCTTGGGGTGCACTAATGATTTTTGTGAAGAAGAAAGATGGATCTCTGTGGTTGTGTATTGATTACCACCACCTAAAAAAAGTAACAATCAAGAATCGTTAACCCCTTCCACGCATTAATGACTTTTTTGATCAAATGAAGGGTCATAGTTTTCTCCAAGGTAGATCTTAAGTCTAGGTATCATCATCTTAGGATTACGGAGGTAGATATTCATAAGACTGCCTTCTGTACAAGATATGGCCACTATGAGTTCATAGTGGTACCTTTTCATCTAACGAATGCCCCCGCAGTGTTCATGAGTTTGATGAATTGGGTGTTCAGGACATTTTTTGATCACTTTGTGCTCATCTTCCTTGATGTCATTTTTATTTACTCATGTACGCGTGAGGAGCATGAGGAACACCTTCACCAGGTTCTTAAGTGTCTTTAAGAGCAACATAGTAATGGGAACCTAGAGAAGTGTGTGTTCTTTCAGAAAGAGGTGCAGTATTTAGGCCATATCATTTCTGGGGAAGGTGTCATAGATCCTTCCAAGATTTGAGCTATTATGGATTGGCCAGCACCCAGGAGTGTGACCAAGGTTCACAGCTTCATGGGTTCGGTAGGATATTACAAGATATTTGTTCACGACCTTTCTCAGATTGTGCACCCCATCACTGCCCTTCAAGGGAAATGGAAGAAGCTTGTTTGTTTAGATAGATGTGAGTAGGCCTTCAGGACGCTGAAGTAATGCCTCATGCCAATGCCTATTCTAGTAGTGCCAAATCTTCAGGGTGAGTTCTACATTTACACAAATGCTTCTTTGGTAAGACTTAGAGGTGTGTTGATTTTGTGCACGCATTAGTGTGGTGGAGAAATTTCCTTCTTGGATGGAGATTTACACTCAGGATTGATCACTTGAGTCTTCACCACCTCTTCATGTAGCCTAATCTCAATGCTTGTCAGCAGCATTGGATGGAGTTTCTTTGTGAGTATGATATAGAGATAGAGCATGTGAAGGGGAAGGAGAATGTGGTTGCAGATTCCTTAAGGAAACAGAGACATGTGGTTATGACTACTTCAGTAGTTATAGATTTATGAAGCAGGATTTTGAAGTAGCTTCCTCATGACAGCTTCTACCTTGTAGCCAGAGTAGAGATTGAGTCTCAAAGGCCCCTTGAGGGGATATTTGATGGATTTTCATTAGAGGCATATGGTCCTGTCAGACATATAGGTCGGATATATGTTCCTATAGATGGAGACTTGAGGCAAGACATTCTGATAGAGGCTCATGGTTCACGTTATTCCACCCATCTCAGGGTGAAGAAGATGCATGCCACTTTGAGACAGTTGTAGCATTGGAGAGGACTTCAAAGAGATGTGGCTTAGTTTGTGTCATGCTTTTTAGAGTGTTAGAGGGTGAAGGCCGAGCATCAACTTCTAGATGGCCTTCTCTTTCCTCATGCTATACTAGAGTGGAAGTGGGATACCATTTCCATGGACTTCATTATTGGCTTACTAATGTCGAGATACCACCACGACGGCATCATGGTCACAGTGGATAAATTGTGGAAAGTGGCTATTTTTTCTCTAGTGAAGACCACCTATACATCTAGTGTAATGGCATAGGTATATCTTGATGAGATTGTCAGATTACATGGGATTCCAAAGAATATCATTTGCGACCACGATCCTTTTTACACTTCCCATTTCTGGACCACCTTGTAGCGTGCTCTCAAAACGAGGATCAATTTCAGCATGGCATATAACCCTAAGATAGATGAATATACTAAGCAGGTGAATCAAATCCTAGAAGACATGCTTAGGATGTATGTTATGGATCACCAATCTAGATGGGAGGATTATTTGTACTTGGTGGATTTTTCCTACAATAATAGTTTCCAGAGTTTGATAGGCATGGATCCTTTTGAGGCATTGTATGGTAGAGAGTACAGGACACCTCTTAGTTGGGAAAAATGAGAGGATAGGGTTTCTCTTGGGCCAGCCTTATTACAGGACATGGAGTAGCAGGTTGTTTTGATCAGATAGAGATTACATGAGGCACAAGATAGGCAGAAGAAGTATGTAGACCAACATAGGATAGATCATAGTTATGAGTTGGGCACAAAGGTGTTTCTTCATATGAGACCACATAAGATACCTATCTATTATAGAAAAGGTTTTAAGCCTTCTCCTAGGTTTGTGGGTCCCTTTCAGATCTTGGAGTGCATCGATCCCTTGGCTTATCGTCTAGTGTTTCCACCTGGCATGTCTCGTATCCATGATGCATTTCACATTGTTGTGCTTAGGACATATATTATTGATCATTCTCATGTGCTATATTAGACCGCATTGCATGTTTTGGATCAAGGGAAGGTGATGGTGGAGCCCGTCCACATTATACAACACAGGACCCCGGGCTTTTGCGGTAGAGATATTGAGTAGGTTGGGGTGTAGTGGGATATGTATTATGAGACTGTGGCTACATTGGAGAATGCTACATTCCTATAATTTCAGTTCCCAAACCTATTCTAGTGATTTCCTTGAGGAAATCGGGTCTGAGCAGAGGGGGATGTAGTGCCCACTTCCCTTCAACACCTTTTTATTTGATTTTGATATTATCGACTACACTTATGGACATTGTTGTATCTTTTTGATTTAGCATGATACTAGATGTTAGAGATACTTGAATCTTGTTGACTTTGATTCATATATGATGCATGTGGATTGTTAGAAACATTTTATATTGATGTTGATATGTTGTGGACATGGTTATATATATATATATATATATATATATATATATATATATATATATATCTGAAATGTGATATACTTTCATCACAAAGAGTAGGCTTTGATAATTGAATTAATTTTGTGATCATTTTGACATGGATGAATTGTTGGATAGAAATGTTGTTAGAAAATTGTAAATGATTCATAATTGCCTAGATGATATTATTTCGTATATAGCTGATTTTAGATTTATATTGCATATTTTGGCATGGATGTTTTAATACAACCACAATGCTGAAGGATGTATTTTTGTGTTTTACAGGTAAATTTATTCACAATAAACATTAGGCGGATTGGAGACCAACCACATTAGAATTCTAGATGAATTCATCAAGGGTCACCATGGCAACATGTAATTGTGTGTGTGTTAGAATTATTTGGTTACGGAAAAATTGTGACAAAAGGGTCATGTGTTGTTTTTATTTTAGTTTCCCTCTTATAAATGTTAGTGTGTTTCTTTTAGTGATGTAAGTTACTTGTTTTAATTATTTAGATGTTGATGTATGTTTTCCCCTTTATCTTAATGGGTCTAAGTGTCTTATTAAAGTTAATAAATATTTTCCTAAACTAATGAAATATGTGACCAAAAGAGGTTCACTTATTAGAGTTGATTTTCTCTTGGATTTTGTGTTGTGTTTTGAATGTTTGCGATCTTGAGTGTTGTACATTCTACCCTTCGAAGGAAACTCGAATTTGGCCTTAAGGGCCAATTTTGGAGGCTTATGGGACAAATTAAACTTGTCCACTCCTCTTAAATTTCTATGACAACCCTACCTATGGGTTGTGATGTCAAAATTAGACCCCATTAGGTGATTTGGGAAGATAAAAAATTGAAAATTTTTGTTGCACTTTCTTTCAAGTAATTAATTTTGTCCTTAGAGGGGTGTGGCTTAGTTTGTGTGTGTAATTAACTTGTCATTCCTCTCACCCACCAATTTATAGTGCATTGGGGTTGAGGTTTGACTTCTTAGGTGGAGTTGAGGATGAGTGATGTGGCATCCTACATGGAGCCACCTCATCCTCCTCTCTCCCTTTTCTATTTATTGGAGTTTTTTTGCTTATTTGGGGATTATTTGATCATTTTGTGCTCTTCTATGTTTTGAGAGTTAGAGGATTTTTGGGGAGTGCTTATGGATTCTTAGATATTTTTGATGCTTTCTTGGTTTTTGACGATCTTAGAGATTTACTCTTGGAAAAAACTCTACTATGGAATGGTAGGAGCTTTACCATTCTTATGTTATGCTTTACTTTGTGTTTATGTGCTTGTTTTGAGTATTGTTTTCTTTGGAATGTTTTTTAGGTGTGGGTAGATTGCCTAAGTTTGGAGTAGGTGGAGACTATGGGGAGATTTCTTATAGAGAGGAATAAGAGTTTACTTTATTGTTTGGAGGGATTTTGGGTTGGGTGCCCCACCTTATACAAGGAATGCTTGCATTATTTCTTGTTTCTTTTATGAGGGAGGCATAAGAGATTGAGGGAGTCATAAGAGTATGTGGGAGGTATAAGGGGTACTTGAGGGAGGCATAAGAGTATGTAGGGGATTTGAAATATGCATTAGAGGCTTTAAAATGGGCACCCATTCCCATTGGGAGGCATAAGTGGCCTCCTCATAGGTATTTCTCTTGTGCCTTTCATTTTAAGCCTTATTTACTTGTTGTTTAGTTGTTTTTTCATTCTTGTGTTATTGATGATTGAAATGTGGTTGAAATGGTTGTGAAATATTTGTTTACATTCTTGAAGATTGTTGTTGCCATGTGTTGGAATTATCTCCCATTGTAATGTGGTTGGCACTCGAGGGCCAACGGAGAGGATGACTTCTACTCTTCATTGGATATCTTTTTTGGGTGGAGAGTGTTGCCTCTCCCCCCATTTTGTTGTGAATAAAATAAATCATGATGGAGCCTTCTTGTGTGTGTTGAGGAGCTTGTAAATTTTTTGGATTCCTTGAAGAAATATCTTCTTGAGAGAAGCCTTTTTTATTTATTTTCCACTTAAAGTGGAAGATTGTAAATTTGTTCATGTTTTAAAGGAAATGTTGAAACATAAGTTATAGTAATATTTGTAGTAGTTCATTCTAGAATTGTAAAGAAAGAAATTTCCTTCTCATTAGAATGTAATAGGGAAAGAGATAGAATCAAAATGAAAATATTATGCAAGAGTTTAGTTGAGATTGTATGTAAAAAAAAGGAGGAAAGTTACTTTCATTGTGGCATTGTATTATTTGTTAAGAGAATGAAGAAATATGGAAATGAAAAATGTTAAGATGAATCTATAGTAAACTTTAATGTATAATGAAGTTAGTATAGTATTGGAATCTATAAATTGTATCAAATTGAAAGAAATAACAAACTTGAAGTATAATGTTGTGTTGATATGTTTTCCTTTTTGTAGCAAGGAAATGAAAATGTAAAGCAATAGATTTAGATCTCAGTTTACTTTCGAAATGGAATGAAGACTAGTTGAACATAATGAAATGACTTTGTAAAGTAGATGTTTATTTTTATTGGATTAGATAATAATTTAAAATAAGTAGATTTAATTAAGGAATAAATAAATAAAATTAAATCCCAAAACTGGAAACTTTAGGTCATAAAATCTAATTCAGAATTTGTTTTGGAACATTATAACAACTTATAAATTTTGTAAAAACCTTGGATTTAAGGTTTATTTTTGTAGAAACATGACCACTACCCTATGCAAAGTAGTGGTCCTGTAGCCGATGCTCAAGATAAGGTGGCGGTCTCAAAACTACTGCTCAGTAGGACGGAGGCTCATGGTTTTTCAGCCAAGTAGGGTGGAGGTCCCACAGTCTCCAGTCTACTATGGGTGGTGGTTCTATCACTTATGATAAAACTCTTCAGATCCACGCCTGTGCAAAAAATTTTACTTGTTTTTACTAATTTTTAATTTTTAAAATTTAACTAATGACTACCAGCATGCAAACAATGAGTAATCCCATGGATTTGAACAATAAAACATATAAATGGTGGATTAAAAACATTCCTTTCATTTACAACACTAGGGTAGGGTTTGCCCCAAAATTAAAAACCCAATATACAAATAGCTTTAAATAAAAGCCAGATTGGTAGAGGAAACCCCTCTCAATCCTTAAATGAAATAGATTTCATTGATAAAACTACAACTAAACTAATCTAAATTAGATACCCATGTATGATCCTCCATAGTTTTTCCCCCTTTGCTCTGATGGCTTCCTCTTCTCCAACCTATAATTTTTCAAAAAGAAAATAGACCAAATGAGGGAAATGAACAAAGGAAAGGCTTTAATAAAAACTCATAAGGATTTTTAAGGTTAGTTGGAACCCTAGGATATTGTGTTTAAAATTGATTTGATCTAAGGTTGGAGGTTTCACCCTACATTTGTTTGCTAGAAATGTAATTTAAATGTTTAAATTAAATCTTTAAGGGTATGTGTAATAGGGGAGTGGGGCCATTTAATTTCCTTAGAGTGTTAAACCTTTATTAGTTCTTAGCAAGCCTTAGGATTCAATGGAAAGGACTCTAATTTAATAAGATAATAAATTTAAATAAATTAATATAAGGTGAACCTTGTAGGATTGAACATTAACTAAAGAGAAGAAAACATTTAGCTGTGTAAATTAATCTGCGGTACCTTCCTAATGAATAATTTATTAATGGACTCTAGAGATGAATTTTAAAACATGTTAACCTTTGTTCTAGACCTGTTTCCACAATCATAAAGTCAAGTGTGTGGTGTTAGTTAGTTGTTATATCCTAGGGGTTTAACATCCTGGTAACCTGTTTTATCCTCTTACCTTGTTCTTGTAACAAAAAAAAAGTAGTTGCTATTTTTGGGTTAAGTGTTAGGAGTTAGTGTGTTCCTAGAATGTCGTTTTGATGGGCATTACAGAATCGGTATAATATATATATATTTATTTTCAAACACTTAATTTTAGATTCTAAATTTATATATTCATATAAATCAAAAAACATAACATAAAGTAATGGAAGAAGACACAAAATTTAAGTGTAAACTCTTCTAGGAAAAACTATTGAGACAATATTTCTTAAGATATTTCTCAAATGTTTGTAAGCACCAACCTACTTTAGACATCAATACCCAAATGAAGTTTTTTTAGACACCAACCTCTTTTTCTAAGCACCAACTCAATAAGAGACACCAATCTCTTTTAATATGAAGACATCAACCTCCTTGTGAAACTTATTTATAACCATTTAACTCTTGTTGTCTCAACAAATGATGAAATCTTTTCTTTTCTATTATAAAACTATTCTCTTATGATTCTTCTCTCTACTTCTCTTTATCTTAAGATCTTCAAATTTATTGTTTGAAAATAAATCTCAAATTATCTTCCTTATTTAGCCATTCGTACCCTTTTGAAAAGGAATATTTTATTTTAATCGACACACCCTTTAATTTAACTTAATTAACCATATTTTATTTTAACAATAAATTTATTTATATGTTATCCATAACTATATTAAATGCTTCCCATAAATTAAACAATTATACAAATAATTAACACTACCTCCTTAAATGGTAGTGCCACCCTCCATGCAAGATCATGGAACCTCTAAGGGAAAATCATGGCTCCAAACGAAAAATCAGATGTCCTTGGGAGCTAAGCCATTTGTGATCATGGTTGTTATTTTACTTTGTTGATTTCTAACTATTTTTTTTTCTTTTTATAAACTGATTGTTCTTCAATAAAACATTTCCTAATGTTGATTATAAAAAATAAATTTGTCCTTCATGAATGCTGATAATTTTCTATAACATATTGCTTATTATATCCTTTAATAAAAATTGATATCTTCCTTCTATTGATTGATGTTCATATCTTGATCATATCACTAAATTTTTTATGCAAAAATAATCCTTTTCATATACATAAAATTCTCTTATCGTGGCTCTAAACACTGTTGGTTATTTTTTAGTACTTTCTTACAAACTTACATTCATAAGTCTTATCGCTCCTTTGACATTAACAAAAATATTTCCAATAGTCTCCCCTTTTTCATTGATGAAAACCTTGCTAATAATTTACAACCTCTTTGTTGTAATGCACATTATTCAAAGAATATTATTTTTTAGAAACTCCTCTTTTTTGTAACTCTCCCTATCAATGATTATCCACATTTAACATCAATGGATAAGGGATGTTCAGTTATGGAGATAAATTACTTCAGTTTAATGTGCAATGAAACTTGATGGAAAATACAGTAACCGTCATCAGTCGCTCAGGACTGGCATAAGTCAGGTATGACCAAAATTGGTCAGGAAAGGGAAGAACCGGTAGCAGTTAGGTTTAACATGCATTGGTTACCTGTGTGAAGATGTTTTAATTAATTCTCCAGAATTAGATCTATTTTTAGCATTAAATTATTTCTATTGATTTTAATTGCATGGCTAAGTGCCATAAGTCTATAAACAACTATATAAGCATAATGCTAGGGTTTAGAAGATAGAGATTAACAAGAATTAGAAAGAAATTGCAAAAATTTTGGTGATAAAGTAAAAGTTTGAGGAAGAAAGTATTGTACATCTAAGAGGTGTGGAAGATTGTAAATCTTCTTTGTATATCTTGTCAAATATTTGGATAATAGATTGGCTTGTTTCTTGGTGGACGTAGCCCACACTGGGTGAACCACGTTAAATCTGATGTTGCTTTATGTCTCTTGGTTTGTATAATTATTATAGTAGGATATCTACTTTTATTTGCATGTATGCTTAGATTTGATATATTGTCTATACAACCGGTGTTCTATCCCCAACAACCGGTATCAGAGCTTTGTTTGAGGGTTTTGTGTGTTGACAGATTTACTCACAGAGGGTTTTTTGATTGAATGGGAGCTATAGAAATGGAAGAAGAAAAAAAATACAAGGTAGGGAAATTTGATGGTCAAAATTATCAATTATGGAAGATGCAGATTGAGGATTATCTATATCAAAGAGATTTATATTTACCATTCGATGAGAAGTCTAGACCTATAAAAATGACTAATGAAGAATGGAAGATTCTTGACAAAAAGGATTTGGGATCTATAATATTGAGCCTGGAAGCATCTGTGGCTTCCAATTTTATAGAAGCAGCTTCTATGGTGGAGTTAATGAGATATCTTGCTAATTTATATGAAAAACTTAGAGTTCTTAAAATAGATTTTATTTGATGAAGAAACTATTTAATTCTAAGATTCATGAAGGTGGATCTGCATCTATTCATTTGAATGATTTGTGATCTATTTTAAATCAGTTAAAATCGGTTGCAATACCATTTGATGATGAAGTAAAAGCACTTTTGTTCTTATGTTCTTTTCCTGATAGATGGGATAACCTGGTAATGGCTATTAGTAACACAACATCTGATAATAGATTTTTGAAGTTTGATGATGTGGTTAGTATAATCTTGAATGAATAAATTCACACAAAGAGTATAGAAGAATCATCATCTGGAAATGCTTTGAATGTAGAAAGTAGGGGCAGGAAAAAGGAGAGATCCAAGACTAAGAGTTATGGGAAATCAAAGTCAAGGGATAACAGATCTAAATTTAGAAGTAAGGGAATTACTTGTTGGAAATGTGGAAAGAAAGAACATACAAAGAAAGATTATTGGTTAAAGGATAAAGAGAACCAACAACAAGATAAATGTAAAGAATAAAATCTTGCTACATCAGAGGTAATGCAAGATGCTCTTATTCTTTCTTTAGATAATAGAATTGATTCATGGGTTTTAGATTTAGGAGCTTCTTTCCATGCAACTCCTAATAAAGGTTATTTTAGAAATTATGTCCGGGGAAATTTTGGGCATGTTTATTTAGCTGATGATGAACCTTGTAGTATTAATGGTAAAGGGGGAGTTCATCTAAAATTACAAAATGGAAATACACAGGTATTGAAGGATGTGAGGCATGTGCCAAGCTTCAGGAGGAGTCTTATTTCTACAAGGCAACTAGGTGAATCTAATTGCATGGTTACTTTTACCAGAGACACTTTGAAAGTAACCAAGGATGATTTTGTTGTGGCAAGAGGTAAGAAGGTGGGAATGTTATATTTATCTACCTGTATTACTGATTATTTTTCTACGTTATCTACTTTAGATTTAGATGCATACATGTGGCATAACCGGTTAGGTCATATGATTCAAAAAGGAATGCATATCTTAAAGGCTAAGGGTAACTTATTAGATTTGAAAGATTTAGATCTTGATTTCTATGAGCATTATATCTTTGGAAAGTAAAAGAGAGTGAGATTTCTCAAAGTTGGGGCAACTAAGAGAGAGTAGAAATTAGAGCGTGTACACTAACATATGTGGGGAACAGCTTAGGTAGCTTCTCATAGAGGATCCCAGTATTATGTTACTTTCATTGATGATGCTACAAGAAAGGTATGAGTTTATTGTATTAAACGTAAATATGATGTTTTTGATACTTTCAAAAGATGGAAGACCCTTGTTGAGAATGAATCAAATTCTAAGTTAAAGTGCCTTAGATCTGAAAATGGTGGTGAATATTGTAGCAAGGATTTCAATGATTATTGTTCAATGAATAGAATTCATAGAGAAATAACAGTTCCAAGAACACCATAGGAGAATGGAGTTCTAGAACGAATGAAAAGGAAAATCATGGAACGTGCTAGAAGTATGAGGATACATTCTGGATTGCCCTTACAATTTTGGGCAAAAGTAGTTGATACAACTGTTTATTTGATTAACCATGGGCCTTCAAGTTCAATAGATGGAGGAATACCAGAGGAATCTTGGACTGGAAAAGAGGTAAATCTTTATTTTCTTAAATTTTTTAGTTCAGAAGATTTTGTGCATGTTGATAAGGAAAATAGAAAAAAGTTGGATGCAAAATCCAAGAGATGTACTTTCATTGGTTATGGATTTGATGATTTCGGTTTCCATTTTTGGGATTTAGAGATTTCTAAAATTATTAGGATTTCTGATGTTGAATGGAATGAAAAGAGAATGCACAAAGATCAAATTTTGCTACCCTAGGATGAACTTGTTGAGAAGTTTTTGAATGAAAATGAACTTTCAGATTTAAAAGAATTACCAACATGGTTACACAATAACTAGTGTCAGTTAACCTCTGACCAACACTAGTCATAAGAACTGGTATCAATTACAAAAGATCCAAACCGGCCTTAGTTAGCAGAGCCAGCCTCGGTTAGAGGTGATTAGAGTCAGTCACTATCACATTTGAATAATAATGTCCAAGAGGTCTAGATTGAGCCTCCAATACCCCAAACTCCTGTCAGAAGGTCACAAAGGGTAAGTAAACCTCTAGAAATATTTACACCTTCTCTATTTTATTCATTATTGACTAATAATGGTGAACCAGAGAGCTTTGAAGAATCAATGCAGGATAAAACTCACATCCATTGGGAGCATGGTATGGATGAGGAGGTAAAATCCTTGGAATAGAATTAGAATTGGGATTTTGTTAAGTTGCCAATAGGTAAGAGAACATTACAGATTAAGTGGGTTTATAGGATTAAGGAATAAGAGAATGAAAAAAATATATACAAGGCAAGGATTGTAGTAAAGGGCTTTACACAGAAAGTAGGTATTGACTTCTATTCGTATTGTATTTAGCTTAGTTGGAGTAGAGGATTTGCATTTAGAGCAACTAGATGTGAAGACGGCTTTCCTTCATGGTAATTTGGATGAAGATATTTATATACAGCAGCCACTTGGGTATGAAGTTAAGGGTAAGGAGAAATCAGTGTGTAGGTTGAAAAAGAGACTATATGGGCTCAAACAAGCTCCAAGCAAATGGTACATGAGGTTTGATAGTTTTATGCATGAGAAATGTTACTTGAGATGTTAATCTAACCATTGTGTTTATTTCAAGAATATTGAAAATGGCAGCTATAGTATTTTGTTATTGTATGTGGATGATATGCTTATTGCAGGATCTAGTATGTAGGAAATTAGTGAGCTTAAGAGAAATCTAGTTGAAAATTTTTCTATGAAGAATTTAAGAGCTACAAAAAGAATCCTAGGCATGCAAATACATAGAGACACAAAAAAAAAGAAAATGTATTTGTCTCAAGAGGATTATTCTACAACGTGTTAGAAAGGTTCAATATGTAAAATGTTAAACCTGTTAGTACACCTATGGCTAGCCACTTCAAATTGAGGAAAGATCAGTGTCTATCATCACATGAGAAGTTCAAATACATGACATGAGTGCCAATGCTTCAGAATTTGGGATTCTCATGTATGTTATGGTTTGTACCAGACCAGACATTGCACAGGAAGTGGGAATTGTGAGTAGATATATGGCCAATCCAGGTTAAGAGTGTTGGAAAATAGTCTAATGGATACTCATGTATTTGAAAGGGACATCTAGCATGTAGTTATGTTATTGAGGTTCAGATATTTCTTTACATGGCTATGTTGATTCGTATATGGATGGAGATCTAGATGGTATAATGAGCACTACTGGATATATTTTCACAGTAGGTGGAATGGTAGTTAGCTAGATTTCAAGATTGTAGAAGGTTGTGGCTTTGTCTACTACAGAGGCTAGAAAGGAGATGATATGGATGAGTAGGTTCATAGAAGAGTTTAGAAAGAAGCAAGATGATTGTAAATTTTTTAGTGACAGTCAGAGTGTAATTCATTTGGTAAAGAACTTAGCATTTCATTCAAGAAAAAAACACATTCAATTGAGGTATCACTTCATACAGCAGGTATTGGAGGATGGACAGTTGAATATGGAAAATATTTATATGAGCAAGAACCCTGCGGGTATGATAACAGAGCCATTAGCAAAGGAAAAGTTGGAGCTACACTCCAATTTTATTGGTCTTCGAGTTTGAGACTTGAAGAGGAAGAAACAAAGCTAAGAAAGGATCCAAGAAAGATGTTGTATAGGTATGGTGTAGTAATTAATCTCCAAGTGAGAGATTGTTGAGTTATGGAGCACAGATACTTCAGTTTAGCATGTAATGAAACTTGCTGTAAAATATAGTAACCATCATCAGTTAGGGTGGAACTGGAATTGGTCACTTAGGACCGGCATCAGTCAAGTATGACCAATATCAGTCAGGCAAGGTAAGAACTGGTAGCGGTTAGGTATAACTGGGATCAGTTACCTCTGCGAGGATGTTTTAATTATCTCTCAGGAATTAGATCTATTTTTAGCATTAAAGTATTTCTATTGATTTTAATTGCATGGCTAAGTGCCCTAAGTCTATAAAAAACTATATAAGCGTAAATCTAGGGTTTATAAGATAGAGATTAACAAGAATTAGAAAGAACTTGCAAAAAGGTTGGTGAGTGAGAGAATTCTTGGTGATGAAGCAAAATCTTGAGGAAAGAAAGTACTGTACATCTGAGAGGTGTTGAAGATTGTAAATATTCATTGTATATCTTTTTAAAGCATTAGATAATAGATTGGCTTGTTTCCTGGTGGACATATCCCACACTGGGTGAACTATGTTAAATCTGATGTTTATTTATGTCTCTTGATTTGTATAATTATTCTGGTAGAATATACACTTTTATTTGCATGTATCCTTAGATCTGATATATTTTCTATACAACTGGTGTGCTAACCCCAACAAGGGGTACTCAAGTGATATAATCTAATTTTAATTAAACCTTAATTCAAAGTTACTTACTGTAAAAAATTATATTTAGATGATTAAGTATAGCAATATGCAAAAAACAAGCATTCAAAAATGTAACACTTTAAGAAAATGAAGGGATAAAGATGACTTACTTTATTATATGTAACCTTGGAATGATTGGCACTATGTATCTATTTGAATAGGAATGAAACAATACAAAAATAGCTCGTTGAGGGTTAAGAAACCCAAGAATGTACATAACAAAAGTGTATATTTGTAAGGAAATTACTTAGATATATTTGAATATCAGTAGTAATAGAACACCATGAAAACTAAAATTTAGATAAATGATCACAATATGCAAGTATAAGGTATAGGAATAACGGTGAAGAATTATTCAAGCCCTCTCCTCTTGATAGACATAAATATGTGCATCCTTATAGTCACTTGCATCCTTCGTCTGACTAGACTGCCTCTAGTTCAATCTTCATCCTATCTTAGAGGAAATTCCTAACAAGGTTTTGGAGTTTTCTTAGTGTGCAAGGATGATTACACAAGTTGATAAAGTAATTCAATAATATTGAGTGAAAGATAAATTCCACCAGAGGCCTAAAAAGGACAATTTTGGCCAATTTGCAGCTGGTCAAAACACTAAGGGAATGTTCAAGGAAAATTTATAGAATCTGAGGGTGATTTTATAGAGAATTAAAGTTGTCCAAAGTAATTTAGGAAATATTAGGAAACAAAATATCATCCAGGATCCATTTGTTTAACAATGAGTATTCATAGTGTAGGGAATGAGAGTTTCAATGATGAATGTTGTCTTCTATGGAAGTATGAAGACTTTCGGAGTTCCATAATAAGTTTAGAGGGAAAAAATGTATTAAAATGTATAATATAAAGTCACTTGTTTAATGAGTGTAATCAATAGAATCACAAGATTTATGAAGGATTTGAAACATCAAAAAACTCATTGAAATTTAAGTCTTGAAGGTGATTAACTAAAAATGGAATAAAATTATAATTAATCTAACTAGGAAAAACAAAGAATACAAATATTTAAAAATGTAAATAAAGTCGATTAAACCTAAGTAAATGAATCAAGGATTGAGAGAGAAAATATGAAACCCTAGAGTGAAAGAGAGAGAGAGAGAGAAGAGTGACTTAGATGGTTACAGGAGCTTCGTTGAATTGTGTCATAAGGATGACTGGAAATTATGGAGGTAGGAATGAATGTACAAAAGTACCGAAATAGGAGGATATGAGTGATATATCTGGTTTGAAGAACATGGCAGAGTACTCGGTCACCCACAGGCACTATGTTATGCATAACATGCACCCTGGTCTAGGAAAAAACTCTTAAACTGGTTTTCACAGGTTCTGGAGATGGTTGGTAACCTTCTCTACTTGTCACATAACATCCACTGTACTATGCTAAATTCTCAAAATAATACAAAAGAGAGAATGACCTATAAAAGCACATGAAACAAGTATCAAAACCCTTGAGAAAAATAGAACAATTCATGTGAATAGGTTGAAATAACCTCAAAGACTACAATAAAGGGCTTACTAACTGAGCATTGCACAACATTTCAAAACCAAATGTGGTTCTGGTGGTGTGTGTAAACTTGTTCCCTAGGTGTTTTTGTGTCAATCACACTTTGTGAAGTTGCGAGAAATAAACTAGTAAATAAATGTAGTGTAATTGTGTATGGAATAGAATTATTCCCTCCTATGAGGTGTGTGATGTAGATGAACCATATTTGTCACTTTGTGATGGAGTTAATGGATGAAAATGACCTCTAATTGATACAACTCTAGGTGAGTAATAGTAATGACTAGTTCTAGGTCCCGCATTATGGTCTCATAACTTTATACTTATAAGGTTCTCTTTCTATGATTTCGTAACTAACCCCAAGTAGGATGACCACAAAATTTTTGAAAAGTTTCAAGAGATAGAAACTATCAAAAAAGGAGGAAAATTTGGGAAAAATTATTGAGGTTCTGTGGTGGGATTAGAGCACTAATGGGGGGCCCATTTTTATCGCGAGATATGGGAGGTGCTGAAATATACCTGGGTATGTGTGTTGTTAAGGTCAGGAATGTCAAAAGAAATAAAATAAAGATGGAAAAAAAGGAGGGTTAATTAGTACTTTATTTATTAAAGAACCATCTAAATAGTAGTATGAGACTAGGAATAAATATTTCCCCAAATTGTGTGATTTAGTGACTTCATTTTCCCCCACTTTATGTTGGTGAGTGGAATGCTTGGTAACATAAAGTAGATAGAAGTATGTACCTGATGTCCATGAAGAGTGAAGTAGTAAATTTGTTGATGGACCAAACAAAGTGTGAAATGAGAAAATAGTGAAGTGTTGAAACTAATGATGAAAAAGTGTAAAAAAAGTGACAAGAATGAACCTAGGGTAGAAAAAGCGGGTGTGTAGCTACCGCATAGTGTCATGTACTGACATAATAGTGTGATGTGTGTGTGGTGTACTATATGCTACCGCAAAGTGTTTTTTGATGTAACCCCCATTTGACTGTTTGTTTATTATATGGCATGACTTGTAAGGAGAAAATGATCAAGTATTCAAATATGTATTTACATAAAAACACTATGTAAAAGAAACATGTGTATATATAAATGTAAAATACACAAAATAGAATTGTGAGTGTGAAATCACAGCACCCCCAAATGAGTTATAAGTTCTAATTTTCTAAGGCAAGGTCATTTGGTGTGATTTTCATAACATTGGATCATTCCCCAAGTTATGGAACTTGAAAATGGGAATGATCCTCCAAAGAAGGTTGGTTCCTCTTCCTAAACTACCTACCACAAGCTATTCCAGTGCAGGAAAGCTAATCTAATCCTAATCTAACTTCTAAGGAGACAAGGTGAGAAAGAAAACTAGAAAAAATAGAGCCTACACTAAAATGGTGATACACCAGAGAAGGAAAATGTTGATCATCTATCAAAACTGCTATGGAAACAAAGAGAGGTGAGCAACGAAGATGATGGACAAGTGCATCACTAACCAGAGATGGAATTCACACAAAAAATGTTCCAAAATCCCTAAAAACACAGCTCCAAAACCTACAAATGACATTCAAACATGCACATACACCCTGCAACAATGAGAGGCAAGAAGAAATAACCAAAAATGAGCAAAGGATGGACAAATGCATCACAAAAACACATTTTTATTGATCCAGATTTACACAGTGCACCATTTCATAGGAAAGAGGTAAAAAAATGCCATTATAGAGTAGGGGAGGAGGTTCCAACTCCATTTTTGACCCTGGGGAAGAAAAGAAGAGGGAGGCAGAGAAGAAGAGTGAACAACCACTAACTAACTTCTTGAAAGTGTTCCTCTGTTTACAATATATAGAAAAATGCAAAAAGATAGGGAAAACATGAGAAAATCCAATTCTCTACTCCATCCACTGACAACATTTAAAAATTGGTTGAGAAATTCAAGGATCCTCTACAAATTCCATTCCCTAATGCATTTTTACCATCTCAAGGAGAGAACGACCATTCTTCATTAATTTTTGTGGTTAAAACTAGTTTTTTTGTCTTTTCGCATACCAAAACATGTTTTTACATTTTCTCCCACAAATATTTACCAAAATTCAAAATTGAAGATCCAATGATTAAGAAAATCTCTAGATCTTTCCATTGGTATAAAGATTGTCAAAAATGGAGCTCTGGATCAAAAGATATGGCCTTCTGAGTTTTTCCTTAATGTTTCCTACAAATTTGGCTTTGGGTGAATTTTGAAAATTTTCCCCGGAAATCCGCTAGTGATGTGGCATCCTTTGGGATTGGTAGAGGTAGGGGCTTCCTTTTCTCCATTTTACATTTTTTGACAAAAAGTAAAAAAATCCAATTTACCTCTGAAGTCCCGCATCCATGTGTTAGCTTTTTGATAGGGCCGTGGGTTGCATTTTTATTTTATGCCTTTTGGAAGAATAAGAAATTCTTCCCTTTTTCCTCTAATGCCCCACCAGTCTGAGTTCCTTTGGAAAAAAACTCTCCCAAGCTCTGCAAGTCCGCCTTGGGAAAATTTTCCCTTCTAACTCTATCGAGTCATAACTCAAAAATATAAGGAGTTAGAAAGATTTCTTTACCTTTCTGGAAGGGGAAATAAATTCTCTATTTGATGGAACATTTTCTAGAAACATTTGAATTCCTTAAATGTCTAAAATATATATTGAAGTGTAAAAGGTAGTAAGTTAACCCAAAAATAAGGGGAGCTTCTTTTAGTTAACAACTTTAGAGAATCATAGGGGTCATCTGCCTACTAGATGAATGATCAGTGGCCTTTTTTGCATCCATTGGGCATGGAGTAAAGCCTAATAAAATGAATATGATTTTAACTCTGAAACTCTGACCTTTGAACCATTTGGAAACCCACTGAAACTTGAAGTTGAACTTCACCAAAAGCCAACTAAACGCACCGTGCAATAGAAATACAACAACACCAAAAACTATGTACAAACTGAAAATCATACATGCTCCAAATGGAACATACAAAGTGTGCAAAATAACATCTTCTTCTTAAAAAAAACCTACCTACACTACTCTAACCAATAGAAAAGGGAGCTCAAACAAATCTTGCAACTGGCAGGGAGAAATAGCTTCCCTTCCTCAAAAATGGCAGCCATGCAACTGATTTGGCACTCAACATGGCTAGTTAGATGAGTGAAAAACAAACTACAAGCTGATCTTCCACCCAAATCACCAAAGTATCAACTGAAGACAAAACCAATACCTCTTTTAGTTGTTATACATTTTGATTGAAGAGGTATGACAGCTGATCCTTGGTGCTTTGTAGCTTACCCTCATGCCCTAAAATGGGCATGATAGGATTTTACTTCTCCTTTGGATCCAATGAAGCCAAATACCTGATTGGGAAAGGTCTAATCCATTTGATATGCCCATTGCTATGATTTTCCACTCCAAAAATGGAGTCTTCTTATAGACCTCTTTCAGTGAATGGAATGGAAAGAATGGTGGAACTCTTTCGTTGTTTCTCTTCTTCCTCCTATGAAGAGCATGGAAGGTTTGAGTCTCTCAAACTAAATTCCAAAAGGCTTCTATAAATTACAGACTCCTAAAAATGATTTCTCTCCTTCATGACAAAAAGTTCACATATTTGAATGGTGAATGAAGGAGAAAACAATAGAAACTCAACTGGTTCTTCTCCATCAAAACAGTCCTCCAAATTAGACAAATACTTTGCGGGTAAGTGCACCAAGTTGGGGGACAATTAAGTGGACATCAAATCCTGAATTTTACATTAAAAATAGCAAAACATCAAATTTAGTCTTCCGCGGACTTGAACCATGCCAAAAAGTAAAAAATATGTCATAAAAATGGTACCATTGCGTAGGGGAGACTATTAGCTTTGTATAAATACTGATTTTAAAGTGAATAGAAGAGGATAAATATCATTTTATAATTTTTTACTAATAGTAGGTCTTTAAGACACTTTTTCTTGTGAATGTTTATGTTAACGTTTAAGACTACAAAATTTGTTTCACTTATCAGAATGTGATAAAAATTATACCATCCCAACCGTGGTGAAATTATATACATGTTAAAAAAAAATTATTTGATTTCAATATTTTTTTATGAAGTTATGGCGGGCAAATGGAAAGTGCTCTGTTTTCTTTATGTTTTCATACCACTTTCACGGAAAAAATCATAAAAAATAAAATATTACTCAAAAAAATACAAAATAAAATCTATCCCAAGATAGATAGTGGTATATAACTTCTCACCAAAGGAAAAATATATATATCAATTTTTGGTCATCCAAATTGTGGGCAAACGGACTATAATATTATCGGCGTTTTAAAAAAAAAATACCAAGTCATTGAATTTTGAGTGTTTAGTATAGCTAGTCTTGTCCATTTTTTACAAAAATTAGTATTTTAGAAACTATATTCTGGATGATACGATTTATATTAGTATAATTTTGTCTAATTTTGAGTTTATGTATTGCTAATAATCCCTACAAGTTGATATTATGTTGTTATTTGCAATATGATGTCCACGGATGACCCTATATTTGTCCATCAACTTCCTGCAGTTACCCACAACACAAATACATGCTGCAAATGATTCGAACAAGCTCAAAATCCAAAATGGTGATCAAGAAATGTGAGACTGCAAATTGTTCAACATGGTGTCTTATCATCCACTAATATCTAGTTTCTCTATATCAAGACTCTTCTCCATATATAATATTTTGAGAAAAGAATAAGTGGAATGTAGAACTGAAGGTTCTTTTGTAGCCAATTTTGGTGTCTCACATCCTTTAATCTACATAAGTTTCAAAAATAAAAAATGATATGGAAGAATCTAGCTTTAAAATTTTGAGCAGCTTCTCCTTCCTACTGTCTATATGAAGACCATAGTATCTCTTGATTTGGAAATTATGCTCTAGCATGATATGTTCCATATCAAGCTCCTCAAACTGCTAGCTCTAGAGGTCAAGTTGGGACAATAATATTGTGCTTTTCTAGATAAAGCTGTTCCTACAAAAAAGGATTCATCAACCAAAGAATGCCCTATCGAATGAAATCCAATAATGAGCACCTTGATTTGGATATGTCATTGACATTTTTAAATGGATAAATTTACAGATATGTGTGATTTGGTCTCATCCCCTTAATCCTATTACAATGGGAATATGTATTCTACAATGTTATTCTCCTGGGGTGGTTGATTATGGCAGTTTGTAATTGGATTACCATATCTGTTAACTTAAAGTGCCAACATGGATACTACAGTCTAAGTAAACTGATTACTAATTGTATTCTGACTTTTCTTGTTCTTTATCTGCTGGAAGATTTCCTCTATAGCCATACAATCACAATTTTAAAATATCTTAGCCTCTGATGGCTTGACCAAGTAAGGAATCTCTATTACCCCATGTTTTTTGAGCCAATCTCACTAATGCTTGCAACTATATTATTCTTCTATACACTTCAATTATTCTTGCTATCCTTACAAAGCACTGATTTTTAATGAATTTCTTCTTCTCCACATGAAATGTGGTATGTAGCAAGAAAATAAAGTGGGGTGGGTTGAGTATATGCATACCATTTGAATTTGATGGGCATGTGTGGTTGTTAAAGAAATGATTTAAGTGCCTATTGTTAACATGGAGTGGAAGCATATGGTCTATAATTTGCTCTTGAGGGATTGAGCATGAGGATTTGGCAGAGTTGCGTGTATAGAATCTAAAATGGGATTCCAGACTAGGGATGGAGGGATGGTTTTCAGAGGTGAGACCAGCATCGAGCCAGGTTTATAACATGACATTGTTGAAATGGTAAAGCTTCCTCATGAAGAATGAAGTAATATACAAGGAAGTGGAGCAAGGAACTTACCCATTGACAAGGTTAGATTAAGACATCTAGTCATATAGATTAGATCTCCTCAAAACATTGTAGTATAATGGAGCATGCATACTCAATGGGATTAAAGTAGTCCAACTTCTCTTGATGGCAGTAATGTCTAGGAAAAAAAAATTCCCATGGACAGGGAGGGTCTATAACCAAGTCTGAATGCCTTCATTAAAGGTTTCCTAAGAATCTATGACTACACCATGTCAATCTCCATGGGTATGGAAGCCTTAATAGCTCAACCATGACCAAAAAAAAGCCTTTAGTACATATTTCTTCATTGGACATGGAAATAAAGAATGCAAAAGCGAAAGAAAAATAAACGAATAAAAAATAACGCATTCATCTGGTCATAGGGGTAACCATGCTGATTGTGGATCATGGTCAAAGTACTGAGTTGAAGGATTAACTAAAGCTTATGTGGAGTAATGGAATAGTGTAATCAAATGCTAGAACAACATGCAAATACAATAAATGGAAATGCAGTAAATGACTACGAAAAATGACCCAAACAACTAAGCTAATATAAATGAAGAACCCTAATATGGCAAGAAGAGATGAATGGAAGTGACTCAGCTAATAAGAGGTCTACATCTCAAAGAATGGGTTATTGTTGTAGAATGGAAACAAAATAATTTGGAAGCATTGAATGACTGTGTAAGAGGTCCTAAAAAGGACAACATCTGGACATGATTCTCTAGAGTGGGGCACCTAGATGAAGGATTGGAGACCTATGTGGGTCCCTTAGTCTATGGCATACCAGTGCTCTGGTCGGTGTGGAAGGTCCAAAACTAAGTTTCACATGAGTCTTATAAGGTATGTTTTTCTAAAGCAGGGTCGTTGTGGTGTTATTTTCATTAGATTCAACTACACTTTTCCAAGCTGTTGTTGGCTAATCCAAGATGGGAATGAAAAACTTGCAAATAAGGTTGGTTCCACAAGAAGTATCCTAAACTACCTTACCAAAAGGATGAATGCAAATTAAAAGGTCAGAGCTGACCTCAACTGCGTACAACAGTGGACTTACTAAATGAGTGTTTTACTACATTCCAGAACCCAAATGTAGTTATAACATGTGTGTGCACTAAAACAGTGATGCACCTAGAGAAGAATCTTGTGCTAGTCACACTTTGTGAAGTAGCGAGCAATAACTAGCCATGTAAACAAAGATTAGGTGAGAAATGGAGTGGATGGACATAGAATAGAATTCACAGACCTATGCTTGTGTGCCTGCACAGTAGAACTAGTCTCCAAAATCCTTTGTGATGGAGCTCCAAGTGAACCTGCAAATGATCATTCTAACATGCCTTAGACACCCTGCAACCCTGAGAGTGGATGAAATGGTAAGTGACTATGAGTAAAGGATCCCTCATTATGGTCATCATAACTTTATATTTATAGGGTTATCTTGATCTAATTTCATAGATTAACCCCGAAATGGTTGCACCATTTAAAAAGATAAGAAGATGCAAATAGTTAGAATCCATTCCCAGAGTAGTGGTAGGAAAGTTCAAAAAGGAATAGAGTCGCCCCGGGTGGAAGACTAGGATGCCCATGGGCACCCCAGTGAAATATAAAATAACGTGAACATCCACTAACTAACTCCTTGATTAGGAATACGGGTGCAAGAGGTCGGGGATGACAATATATAGAAAACATATTAGCAAGATAGGCCAAAAGACGGGGGTTAATTAGTGACTTCTCTGCTCCAACCACTCAAAACATCCAAATATTGAATGAGTAAGTCAATGATACCGATACTGGAAATTCCATGTCCTAAAGTGTGTGATTTTTACAAGCTACGAGGAGTGAACCCCCATTCTTCATTAATGTTTGGTGGTTGAGCCTGGTTCTCATGTTAGAGTTTGGTACACCGTTCCAAAATGTGTTTTTACATTTTCTCCCGGATATTTTTATGGAAGTCCCACTCGTCGGTGAGTGGGTCAAGGGGGTCTTGTGATGAAGAAAATCCTCCTGAAGCAAATCTTTCCATGGGTACCAAGTTTATTAACCCATGGAGCTAATGGGTCAACCGTTATGGCCTTCTGAGTTTTGGGCCCATGGCTTTTCGGTACCCATTTGGCTTCAAGTAAAATTTTGAACTTCTTCAGCTACCTATTGATGTACTTATATATAGATGGACATACAATAGGATTGGTCCAAGTAGCGCGCTTCCTTTTGAGAAGGTGACATAGTGTGTGTGAATTCAAGTCAAAAAATTCAGGAGGGTTTACCTCCGAAGTCGTAGCATCCAAACAAGATCTGATTATTGTAACTGTGAAGACGCGTGTGGCATTTGTATTTTATACCAATCTGGAAGCATAGGTAATTGTTCACTTGGTGGATGTGATGCCCACATTGGGTCCAAGTTCACGTTGGAAATATTGTCTCCCGTGTTGTGCAATTTTTCATTTCTATAATTCTATTCATACTTCTTATTATTGTGATTATGAGGAATTATTCGACATTAGATTCTATTAATTCCTAACAGTTTTCTTTATGTTGATGAGCTAGAAAGGCTCAGTAACATAGAGTATATAGATGATGCGTACCTGATGTCCATGAAGACCTTTGTATGCTAGAAAATGTCTGAAATCTAGAAGGACTAGCACAAAAGCGTAGGAATGATAACCCAAATATGAGGGGAGCTTATTTTGGAAAGTAACAGATGAAAAAGTGCAAATGGAAGTGCATCCAGAGTGGATCCTACGGGAAGAGAACAGGGTTTATAAGGATATCATTGATATGTGTGATGGTACCTACATGGTTAGTATGGTCATGTGCTAGCCACGAAGATATTGTTTTTGTCGTTGATAAGTTACTCTGTTGTTGTTTCCAACCATTTGACTGCTGATTTCTCATGCAACCAGACCTGCATAGGAGATAACTGTATTGTCAAGTAGTTCAAATGGATATATCCGTATGCCACTGTGCGAAATAATGTAATAGAGAGGAAAGATGCATGTATCATCCAACCTGTAAAAAACATCCTAGAATTGTAAGGATACGCATATGCTATAAAATATTTTGTAAATGGAACATGTCGCACCGATCCATGGTTCGAGACCCAGAGAGTGTAAAGGATATCCTATAATTGTAAGGGTGTAATTTTGGGTGATCTATATCGCACATAGGCTAAAGAAGTGTAGGGAGGAATTCCGTAAACTATCCTCCAATCCTATAACTGCTTCCCTGAATGTGTGTGACAAATGATCTTTGAACTAAACGTTATGGTTTTTTGGGTGGATGCGACCCCACTAAGCCGAAGTGAGTGTACCGAGTAGAGAGATTTTGTTATAATCCTCTAACACGATGCCCTTTTCTCCCTAAGGGTGCTAAAGACAACCATGTCCTTTAAAGGGATCCAATGTGGCTCTAAACGGGGTTTGCACCACATAGTCTAAACCATATAAACTGCTTTGTATATAACCCACAAACACTCAAGGGTGGAAAGTGCACTTGTAACTGAACTGGTGTAGACAGTGTTGTGTAGAATATAAAACACGCATATATAATGATTCCCCCCGTCTTTAGGGGTGGATGCGACATCGATGTAAATACAGGATAATAATGGCAAACATATAAGAGGACCAAGTGCATGTAGTTTGAAACATCTGTCCTAAACAGGGGGACAGGGAATGCACTTGGTAGAAACCAAGGCACTGCAAAAACAATAAGGCTCAGCATATAAGCAAACAAGTGTGTACACATCAGAACAAATGGCAAGGCCCACATACAAGAACAAATAAGTAGTAGACAAGTAGTAACAAACAAATAAGTAGTCATGGAAGAAAAATAATCCCTACATAATAAATGATGCACATTGAAGCACCTGTTAGTATGTTAGGAAAGATAACTAGTATGTCAAAAGCATGTGTATAGCCAAGTAATGTAAAGTGCTAAGTACAAAATGAAACAATAACACCTGTGAGAGACTGACTGTGGATTCCCCCAACAACCAATGTAGGAAGGGTAGAAGGTGTAGAACCATGATGTTGCATATAAGATACATGTATCTACGATCACCATCTAGAAAAAGATCAGTGAACATGCATGTGTGGATGGTATATAGATAAATGACATATAAGTAATATCAATCTAGCATGTGCAATAAAGTCACCATGCAAAAACAAAAGTAAGACAAGAGTAAAAGAAACCATAGATCATGCAATATGTTGTGGATGGATGGAATGGTAATGCAAGAAGGAATGACAGGAGCTGCATGCCCCCTAAGTGGATGGAAATGTATGTGAATGGCGTTCATTTGGTTTTCCCCTTAAGCAGTGAGGAATGAACTATAAATAAGAGTGTGTCATCATGAAATGGTCATATTGTGTGTTTTTGTTGTCTACCATGTTATGATGAAGGTGCATATGCAACATGATGATGGTATGTGTCCTAATAACAGTTTTTGAGTGAACCCTATAGCCTAAGCATATATCACGACACAATAAGCATAGAAGTGATTATCTATCCTATGACATATATCACTATATGATGACTAAAGTGGATGATGATAAATTTATGTATAATGAGTGGTGATGTAGCCTAAATCATATACCATAACCAAATGATAGAACAAGTGACTATTTAGCCTAAACTATATGTCACTACATGATTAACAGAATAATTGATGACAATGCAAGTAAGAGTGGTGATGTAACCTAAAGTGTATACCACCACCACATGATGGAATTTGTAACCATTTAGCCTAAAGTGTATGCCACTACATGATGAATAGAATAAGTGATGATAATGAAAGTAATAGTGGCAATGTATCCTAAAGCATATACCACTATAAGATGATAAAAAAGGTGACCATTTATACTAAATCATATGTCACTAACGTAGAAATTTTGCAAGGTTGTAAGATGGAATGATGCTAATGTAAGTAAACTAAGATCCATTTGATTAGTAAACCCTTGGCAGTCAAGTATTGACCGAGGAACTAGAGTGCCTTATAGGGTGGTGGGTACAACACGTTAATGTGTGATTACAATGAATGACACTATGATGAATGCAAATCTGTATACATTTAATGTTTAGGATACAATACAATAATATATAAATATTGTGAATGCGAGTAAGGTATATGTGGTGAATGTGAGATAGAAAATACGCGTAAAATGGAAATGTATATAGTTAATGTGATGATCATCTTATGAATGTGAAATGATGATATGTGATAGGTTATGAATGTATGAATGTGATGAAAATATCAATGTGGAACAAATTCCCCATGTAATATTTAAGGTTTGTAAGTGACCCTAAGGTGTAAAATGCGTGGCATGGGTAGATGTAGCAAAATCCATGGGTATATGGTGACTGTATGCAAGGTTTAGTTTATAAGATGAAAATGTAAAGCACGTAGACAATAAGTGTGGGATATGAAAAGCAAGACTAAATGTAGAATGTAGCAATTATGCTATTATGCAAGTAGTATGAAATGTCATGATATGTAGTACCTATGTGTAGTGTGTGAGGTTCATGTGTACTATGCCCTCAATAGTCAAGTATGAACCATAGCACAAGAGTGTATTTTCAGGTAATGAATGATGGTAATATATGATGAGTATAGAAATGTAAGGATATTATTGTATGTTAATGAAAGGATGAGATATACACCTATGTAAATTTGATGATTGGGATGTGTGTTAGATTCTATGCCCCCCAAGTTTGTATGCGATGAAAATCTAGTCAAGAAATGTTAAGTGGATCAATATAAGGATTAGTTTCCTTCAAAAATTTGATAAGACACAATAGAAGAATGTGACCCTTAAATGGTTCATCATCATAGTAAGCATCATCCGGGTCCAAATATTCAACATATGTTTTGTCTATAGCATATGCTGGAATTAAAATTTTAACTGTAGGAGGTGGTACATGGACCTTGCATGGTGATGGCAAAATTTGTAATGTGTCTTGACCACGTGTAGGAGAATTGGTTTGTTTTCCTGAAGTGATTAGTTGGAACTTATAGTTGAGAGGTGGCCAAGTTGCACTTAGTCCTAAAGGAGGAAGTTTAGGCTAACTTGGTAATGTGCTAGATGAATCATTATGGGAAGATGGTGAACTAACTATGAAAGGTTCTTGCTTATGTGGACCTTGTGATACTGTAGGTGATGTTTTAGGTGTATCTTGACTAACCAAAGAGAGAGAAGACTTAGGAGCCCATGTGGATTTAACCTTTGTAATATCATGTTGTGCAGTAAATAAAAAAATACCTTGATACTAAATACTTTTGATTATGGGATGGAAAGTGTGCCAATCATTATCATTATGCCCATTGATTTGATTATAATTACAATATGCATGAAATTGATATTTTTATAGCTGATAAGGAGAATAATGTTTCGCATTTGGTAGTGATCAACTAATGTTGAAGGAGGTGAGGAAAAATGTCATGTGGTATAGTATTGTTCTCAAACATGAGAGGGTCATGAACAACTTGTCTTAAGGTTCAATCATATGACATGTATTAGACATAGAGTACATATAAGATGGAGAAGGACCACAAACCAAGGATGGAGAAACATCCTTAAGCTATTGTATTTAAGATCTAAGAGATGAGATTTTGGATTCCATGGCTGTAAATTTATGTTGAAATAATGTATCCAAGGCTTGAATCGAGTCTAATAGTGGTTGATTAAATGGAGGTTCTACTCAAAATTTTTGCGCTTGAGCATAAATGGGAAACTCAAAATTTTGTTACGATGGACTACATTGGTGAAGTGAACCTATGCTAGGGGAGGTTATTTCATTTTAATATTTATTCTGTTAGATTAATTAATTACTGCATGTGATTTATAGCTATGTGTGGTGTTACAAAACGTAACAAATCACATAGCCTACAATTTCATGTTTATCTACAGAAAAAGAACACAAAGGCCCCAAAAGACAAATGTGTTTTCTTGATGAAGACTGAAAATACAGAATAAATGAAATGTTAAGTTTTGGAACAACCAAGATTGCAGATTACAACAATAAAAGTTCATTACAAAGTTTATAGGTATTTTAAAGTTCTTTCCTTCATGATTAAATACATTCAAATATGTTATCGAGTTGTTTAATTCATCATACAATCCATATTCAAAGCTAAAATGTGGAAGGAAGTACACAACTCAGTTTCAGAATTTAATGTTTTATTCATAAGGAATTTCAAATGTTTCCCACACAAGCCATGCGATGTGAATCAAGTAAACATCATAACTACTGAAATAGAAGGTACACGTGCATGAAAATAAAAGTAAAATAATATGAAGGAATCCATCATTACCTTATTTATTTTTTCCTTCTGCTCCAGCTTAATCCTTGTTATTTAACATTGCACTATACCTGAAAAACAAACAGAGAAAGATTTTCATTCAAGAGCTCAGGATTAAATCATGATCTTGTACTGTCTCTCTTCGTGCAAATGAATCTCCTAATGGCAAGAGGTAGGATTACAAAAAATATAAATTCCTAACAGAAAAGTAGCAATATTCTACACCAATACATATGATTCTCATAATCATTCCAGAGAGCAAAGAAAATAAATAAAAACTATGGAACAGAAGATAGGACAAAAAATCCTAATGTTTTCTAGCTATTTTATAAGATGTGCACGTACAAGTTGTAACAAAGGGATAAATTAATTATGTCAAGCAAGGATAGAAAAGAAGCTTCGGTGCATAAAAGAAATGAACAAGAGATATGGAAGGTTTTTAGATATAATGCATGTTGAAAGGGAACATCTTTTTAGGACAGCAGACTTATATAGAAAGGAATGTATGACATTCATCAAATGCATAATTAAATGAAGGTCTAAACACTGAAATAGTCATGTTGAAGAGATATTACATCACTGGTGCCATACCTTATCAAATGGGTAAAGGAGTTAATGTCAAGGTCAAACAAAAAAAGAGTGATCCTACCCATGTTTCAATTTTAAATGCAAGAAGTATTAAAAGAAAGAAGTAGAAACTAATAGAGTGATCAGTTGAAACATAATGCAAAAGGAAATATGAGAAAATTTTGACAGGGCTTCGCCATGTAAAATGGACATTTTACATCTTTCCATCATGTTTTTTCACAACTAATATGTGCTTGAAAACTGTGACACAATATAAACTACTATACAGATCAAATAGTAATCTGAATAAGGAGAATTCTTACAAAAATTCAACTTAGAATTAGTAACAAAGTGGGACCTAAAGATCAATTTCAAGCTCATATTACTCATATTATTTTTTCATTTCAACTAAAGCTACAGTTATGTTGATCAAAATAAAGTAAAAATCCTTGAGCATAGAAAGTACAACCATCTATAGTAGATTAGACTGCAGACACAGTATCATAAATTGGGTCTTGATCATTTATGCATACAATAAAGGAGATGATAAGTAGATGGCTACCAACTAACAGAGAAGTATGAATACCCAAGATGCATTTAACACAAGTAAAAAGTGAAAAATACAATGAAATAATACTATCATCAAAAGTAACTGCCTTAAGTTACATCATCAAGTAGAGCATATTCAAGGCTATAAAAAAGATTCCTGTGAACATCTCTTAGTACGGTTGAATCAGAGATAAGTGATCCATATTTTGAAACAAGAGACATCTCTCAAAAGAGGACACTTTCTTAGAAAAACTGTTAGTTATATGGAATTCAAGTCTCTATACAGCTGGCTGGACAGAGATTCAACTAATGCAAAATGATAACCATACAAGGAGATGTCCTTACTACTAGTGTAGGAAGCACATACCCTATCAAGAGAATTCAATATATTCAAGTTCCCAAAAGAAAGAATTCTTCAAAATATTTCAATATATGTGGTGGTCCAAACTATTCAAAGAATAATGATTCAAAATTACATAGATATATATGTTTCCTTTACAATAAAGGCCCATGATTCTAACAGAAAATACTTCAATATATCAGCACATATTCTACAAACATCAGAAAGCATGCCTTGGATATCACATAGGTGGTTCAAACAGAAAGATAGCCATTTAGGATTCATAAAACTTCCAAGATTCAGAGTGCATGTATGTTCATAATCAGATTGAGATGAATATAAAATCAAGGAAATTCAAATTGAAATAATGTTGGGACATCCTATCATCAAGTAGATGCCATAAATAATACAACAATTTTTTTAAGAAAGATTAGTTTTGCATATGTGGTTATTACTCAAATGTCAAAACAACTATTTGATCAAATCTAACCATGTCATGTCCTGTTGGACTCTACCCATAGTGAGTTGCAAAGAATACAAATCATCATATATCCCATAGTTAATGTATAAGGATAAAATATCTCATGATGCAAGCATTGATTGAGTAAGTGTAAAAACATTGAGTTAAGACAAATAAAGAGAGGAAAAACATGATTTTTCCATGTTTTGTTTTAACACCATTTTAAGTTCAGGAAACTCAAAAAAACAAGATTTCTAATAGCAGCAATAATAAAACTTGAACAGATTCATTCAGATATGTAGGGAAAATGAAAAATGAACCAACTTGTTATAGAACAAATTTGTTTTGAGGCATATAGTAGGCTAACCAGAATCGTGCAAAATTTAGTATATGAGCAAATAAACTCAAATAGAGCTCAGACCCAGCTTCGAAAATCCAACACTTTCCATTCACAAATACAAAGCTGGAAATAACATTTAGAAACACAAGACCCAGGTTTAAGAATGCTTCAGATCATACTTTACATACACGCCCAAGTCAAATAATCACAAACTGAGTAATGGGTATTATCAAATCTAACTTTTCTAGACACTAGTAGTAACCCTTCATGCAGAGAACCCAAAATGATACAAAATGGAGAAGTTTGAAAGCATGTTAAGAAAGAAAAAAGATCCTAAATCTTCATTTCATGGTGTCATTTCTTACCTAGATCCATGTTAAGAAAGAAAAGAGAGCCTAGAGCTTAAATGAGGAGAATACTAGAAAAAATGCATAAGAGCCAGCTCTAGTATTAAAGACCATGGTCACCATTGAAAGAATATAACAAAATGCGTAGTTAGTTCACACTAAATATTTCACAAAATATTGAGAATAACAGATAATAGCCTAAGATCATTCTCACAGAGTTCTCCTCTATGAATAAACTAAGCTCGAACGCTATGAAAATAATGACAAACAATGACAAAATCTCACTCATAATATCTAAACAAAACAAAAAACAATGAAAATATAGATATTCGGAACCTTAGAGAACTATTTTTGTAGAGGAAATCAAGCTTGAAAGATCAAAAATGGCAATGTGAAATTTTTTTCCATGGCTTCTCCACTTGGAATGAGCATGTGAATAAATAAAAATGATAGAGCTCGAGTATTATTGACTCACTCAACTAACTTCAGTAAAACATAACTCAACCAGTGAGTCACATATCGAAAGAGTAAACCTTGAAGTATAAAATAAAATGACCAAGGTTCCAAACCACTATTCCAGAAAGGGTTAAAAGATCCATGTTGGAGAAGATCACATTACACAAGATCAACATCCATAAAGAAGTTTTCAAGATCAATGCAAACCCATAAAGATCAACGGTGCAAAATCGACAAGTACATGAGATGAATGACTATAAACCATTAACCAAATTCAAATAAAATGTAAAACATAACCAGAGTCATTGACCATTTAAATTGCAAGATCAAAACCCTAATCGAGGGTATAGAGGATCAATTGTCCAAGATCATCAAGGAAAGATATCATTTATAAGTAATCAATCATCCAATTCATACAGACTCCTAAGTTACTCCAAACCAACCCAGGGTCAAAAAATTATTAGCAATTGTCGAGAAAAAAGAAACCCTAGCTAACTCAAGGTTAGCATCATTATCACTGATCAATTCAGAAGGGGTGAGTCATCGTGGAAGGAGGTAGACCACATTCTTTAAATGAATCATTGCATTGACCTTTGTTAAGGTTATAAAGCATGTGCTAAGAATAATCAAAGACCGAAAAAATCAATCAAGTGATTATTATAACAAAATTATGCCTTATGCCATTTAATTCTAAAGGGTCAATATAGTATGTTCACAATGATTATGTAAAATGGTCTAGTGACCTCATTTCCAAAGCATAGTGATTATTATAAAGGGACTGAATTACAAGCCATGGAGTAATGGATCAAACAAGTAATCAATCAATGATTATTATATGTGCCATGGAGAATGAAGTCCATGACCTTGTATAAAAGAGTGTGATGGTCAAAATGAAGGACTATGATTATAAGCCAAAATATATGCCATGGAGATCAAATAGTGAACCAAGAAACTTGAATATGAAAAATGTGTGCCAACTCCATGGACCACATGATGGTAAGGAATATACCACAAAAATAAGCATTAACCCTCACATGGATCAAATAAAATCATGCAATAGAGAGGTCAACATTAGAGTATAAGGATCACTTTTAGAGTCCTATTACCTTATTTTTCACAAAAATAAGAGTATTCTTTTATTGCACATGTTCTCACAATGGTCCCCACAATGGGTGATATGGAATTAAATGAAATTTTTCTAAGTGTAAGAGACAAGGCATTATTTTTAGTTAAAGGGAGATAAATTTTTCATGCACATCCAAGTGGGGAAAGATTAAAGAGTGATAATATTATCACTTCAAGTGGATCAAGTTGTAGATGTCACATCATCAGCTAGAAGACAGAGATTGCATGCATTTTAGAAGACTTGATAGTCAAGAAAAGTTTATTGTTAGCTAAATTAAGCTTATTTTCCTAATCTTAATTCACCACGTATCAATTTATTTGTTTAGATCCTAGTTTTTCTAATGGCTATTCAACCACCTAGAAATTTTGTGACCTTTACTAATAGCAGCCCATTAGTAGTCCCAGTTTATCATGATATTCCTAATGTTGCCCTTGAAAATTTTATCCTTCATTCACTGGCGTAAAAATCATGTTTTACCTAGAGAGCACACCAAATATGTTGCAGCCCTATATGCAATCCATAATATAACACATGAAGATGTGGCCTTGAGACTTTTAGCTACATTCTTTAAAGGGTAATCCTTGCAATTGGTATAGAAACTTAGATATTTGAAGCATAAGAACTTGGGATGTGTTAGGTGGTAAATTAATGTAAAACAATTTCAAGATAATTCAGATCATTTATCCCTACATAGAATAACTATCTACAATTATGAGATATCTCCTCATGAATTTATGGAAACTTTTAATATCCTTTTTTCTAGAACTTGTGAAAGATTTCTAGTAAGTGTTAAGCCTCAAGATGACCATGCCTTGTCTTTATTATCTTATAGCCCTGAACATGATGATATTTCAACTATGACTCAGTCTGTGGGAGGAGACAATATCCTAGTAGCTTATGATATTGCTATTCGAGATGAAAATAGTCTTATTCAAGTTAAGAAAATTAGCAGCAAGACCTTCAATGCCTTTTTTGGCAGATTTGACACTTATCTAAACAACCTATCACCATTTTAGAAGCCTATTATTGCATAGCCCCATCAGATGATGTGTTTAAATATTTATCAGACTCTGGGAAATAAGATAAATTCAATTGAAAATAGACTTGCATTACCTAGTAGGCCTTATAAAGCTCTTTATAAGTAAAACCAACAAAATAGGTAGCCTTATCAACAAAATCAGAATTATAGACAGCCATATCAGCAAAGGTAGTTTGATTGAAAAATTCCTAGCTCATATGACACTTTAGTCCCAGTTAATATGGCTATAGAAGAATGGTGTCAACCTTGTAATAAACCTCATTTAGCTGCCAAATTGTCCAAATGCATTTCCTGAATATAAGCCTTGTTGCACAACCTCAACCTGAGACATTCTTCATGCCTCAAATGGAGGGTGGGATAGCAAGAAACTCATGTTCAAAAAGCACCTAAATAGAACTTGGTAAGTTTTAGTGAAGATGATTTTACTATGCAGTTACTACTAGGGCACAAGAAAAGGCCCAAGAAATTCATTAAGTTTCGAAAACAGACTATTTTCTTCCCACAATCACAGATTAAAACAACAACTTACAAGCCATAAAAATCAGCTAATATTTTTGTCGTTCCTTATAAAATAGTATGTGTTTCAGCAAATAAACAATAAAAAAAATAGTTCATATCTTGATCCTAAGAAGATTTTTTATACCTCATATATCAAAAGTAGTTGAAGTAGAGTCAGTTTTCACTAAATTCTATACTAAAATAGTAGAATCTATTTTCGGAAACTATTTATCCTTTTAACATTATCAATGTAATGAAACATAATAATGTAAATATCTCAATGTGGGATTCTCTAAGTATTCTAGAACAGTCAAGAGCTACTTTCTCATGAACTTGCTAAGCTCCATAGATTTATTCAAAAAACAATAGAAAATGAAGTTTAGAAATGAAGACATGATCCTTGGAACAATGGAACATGATGGCATTAAATAAGTTAAATGGATGTTTCAAAATTTATTAAATGCTCATGATATCAAGAATCCGCCACCATTTTATTTATCTCTGATTCTTGGAGATCATTTAGTTCAAAACTGCATGGTTGAAGAGTGGTGCAAGTAACATCGTTATGCCTAAAGCAATTGCGAAAAACTTGCAGATTGTAGTATGAGCCTACTAGAGAAAAGTCATGTTGTAGCTAGATGAAATAATAATTATTACAGTTAGTGTTATCAAAAACTTTTAAGTTACCTTACATGCTTGTCCAAATGTTACAATTCTACAAGATGTGACTGTTGTAGATTTACCTCCTTATTTTGCCTTATGTTTATCACGAGATTTTATCAGCAAAAATACGAGGTTATCTTTCTTCAGATTGGCCATTTTTTTAATTTTCTGCATGCCATTGTGAACTAAGGTTACCATAAATTCAAAGCCTTTAGCTAGATTTCATATTGAGCCTCATGCTTCAAATGTTGTAGCAAATTACTCAATTCTAGATCAGAGTTTGATTTTGATGTTACAGCTCATGTTTCTGCACAGTTGATGGCGTTTCTAATCTGTTCATGGATAAAAATACTCAAGAAGAACATACTCTATGACCCTTTTAAGGAAGTGGAAGAATATTTTTTTGGTGTTTATTTCTTGCATGAAGAAAATGCACCAATTCTCTTGCTGTCCAAAATAGAAGAAGCAACATAAGGGCTATGGATGCTTCATGTTGATAGAGCCAAAAATAAGAAAGGACAAGGTGTAAGTTTAATGCTTACCTCCCCTTCAAATGAAAGGTATTTTCAGCTTTAAGTTTGTAGTGTTCTTGTACTTATAATGTAGCTGAATACGAAGCGTTAATTCATGGCTTGTAATGGGCTAGAAAGAGAGGTATCATCACTTTACAATTTTTGGATATTCATAATTAGTTATTAATCAAGTCAAAAACTTTAATGTGTGTAATAATTCATTTTTGAAGTCTTACAAACATAGACTTCCAGACTTAATAGATGATGTTGATGCTATTAACATTCAATCTGTTCCAAGAGCTGAAAATAGGCATGCTAACAGACTTACAATAGTTTTTCCTAGCTTTAATGTACTATAACATATCAAAAATAGAAAGTTACAGCCATACATTAAATTAATTATCAAACCTTCAGTGCCTAACAATGGAGAAAATTGGCAATTTTTTGAAGACAATAAACAGATTTGTAGATTTCTACAGCAAGAGGATAAATTTTCTAGAGTAAATCAGGAAAAAATGCAGCACTTCTATGGTGATCAAATTTTTCATTTTAAAAAAATAGGTTACCTCAAGGATTGGTCACCCTAGAAGACATTTTTCAGTTCTGATGATCAGTTATGAAAGGAAAAAGGCAAGATTTCAACTCACACAGATAACTATAAATAAATCTTAGTGGATGGTGACAAGAAGCTACTTATTAGAAAGGTATGTTCTTTAGCTAAAAATAGTCATTTATCAAATTATGTAAAGAATTGAGATTTTTTTTGCCTTGAAGTACCAATATTTGAGAGGGTTTGATCCAATTTTATCTTAGAATACAATAGAATTAGAACAAAATTCCAAGTCAGTTACGCAGAAGCATAGGCATGTAGATCAAAAAATTGAGCCATTGATGAGAGAAAAATTATCCAAGTTAATCGAATAATGAATTATTTTTCTAGTCAAGCATTCAAGTTGGTTAACTAACCTTGTTCGTGTTCAGAAAAGGAATGGAGAAATCAAATTATGTGTGGATTTTAGAGATCTTAACAAGGCTTCATTGAAAGATCATTATCCACTACCTAACATGGATTGGATTTTGAGAGCAGTTTCTGGTTCTGATAGACTATCTCTTTTGGATGGTTATAGTGGATACAATCAAATTCTAGTCTCAAAAGAAGATAGGTATAAAACATATTTTACCACCAAGTGAGATACTTATGCTTAGAAAAGAAAGCCTTTTTGTCTTTCAAATGTTGGTGCACTATTTCAATGTATAATGGACATGGATTTTTGTACCTTACTAAATAAATGCATATTGGTTTATTTGTGTGATGTTACCATATTTTCAAAAAATTATGATGAACATCTAATACATTTAAGGCAAACTTTTTAGTTATGCAAACAATTTGGAATATCATTGAATCCCAAAAATTCTATCTTTTCAATACACCAAGGTAAATTTCTTGGTCATATTATTTATAAACAAGTTTTAGCAATTGACCCTTTCAAAATTGAAGCCATATCACAGCTATCATTGTCTCATCACAAGAAGGCATTACATATCTTTCTAAGAAAAATGAACTTTGTTAGAAGATTTGTTCCAGATTTTGTAGCATTGGTTAAACCATTGACAGCTATGTTAAAGAAAGAGAAGAATTTCTCTTGGACCAGCAAAGGGAGAAAAGGGTTTAAAGAAATTAAAATAGCCATTTCTCAAGATCCTACTCTTGCAAATCCAAATTTTGATAAAGATTTTACAATGTATGCACTTGCAGGAGCTGAAACAATTTCAGCCATATTAACTCAGGTTAATGATGAAAATATTGAGCAACCAATTGTTTTCTTTGGATAAAGTTTTCATGACTACAAAACAAGGTACACTTTTATTGAAAAACAAGTAATTTTAGTAGTCTGAGGACTAAAGAATTTTAAGTACATGTTTCAAACAATAAGATACATGTTCTTATTTCTCATCCAAGTGTGAAATCGTTTCTTGTTAAATAAAGAATTGAATGAAAAGAGAGAAGTATGGATAATGAAGGTTATGGAATACGATGTTGATATCCATGTTGTGAAAATAGTTCAAGGTAAATGTTTGTATGAGCATCTAATTGATGATATGGAAAAACAGTAGGCTAAAGAATCATAAGATCCAAAAAAAATGCTAAAGTTATGTATCAACAATCAGATATCATGGTACAACAAGAAAATCACCATCCATAAGTCATTCAAGAAGTTTAGGAATCAAGGTGGATGACTGATTTAGTTAACTATCTACAACATGGCACTTATTCAGAAGGTATGGACAAGAAAAAACAAAGATATTTCAGGTTACAATTTGTACCTTATGTTTTTATTGATGGTGTGTTATCTAAAAGAGATATAAACAAAATCTTATTGCGATGTGTTTATCATGATAGAATTCAGCAATTATTATTTGGATTCCATGAAGGATCTACAGGAAGTCAGTTTTCAGCATGTACCACAAATTATTGGTTACTATTATCCCAACATATTCAAAGATTTCTTTGAATGGATCAGAAAGTGTAAGAAATTTGATTTCTTTGTTGGAAAAGAATGTTTAGCTTCATTGCTCCTATAGCCTATTTCAGTGGATCAACCATTCATGTAGTGGGGTCTTGATTTTATTGGCATGATAAATCCACCTTCGTCACAAGGACACAAGTTGATTTTGAATGCTACAGATTACTTTACATGCTAGACTAAAGCAATAGCTTTGAAATATGCTAACAAAACTTCAATACTATCCTTTTATGAAGGTATAGTTTGCAAATTTGTTGTTCTAACAACTATCATTTTAGATAATGCCTTAGCATTTCTTGGTGCAAAGGTAACATATTGGACTTTTAAGCATTGAATTTATTTGTGTCATCTAATTATTACCCAAAAGGTAATGGGTTAGCTTAAAGTACTAACAATAATCTTTTAAGGATCATCAGAAGAACACTCAAAGATAACCATAGAGCTTGGCATCTAATGTTGAATTCAACACTTTGGGCTGATAGAGTGACCCCTAAAAGATCAGTTGGAAATTCACCGTACAATTTTTTTTATAGAAGAGAGGCAAGAATTCCTATTTCATTCGAGTTACCTACTTTAGATGTGCTACATTAGATGGAGCTACTCGAGAATGAACCACTAGATATTTGTTTTGCAGAATTGATGGAATTATAAGAGCTGAGAGATCAAGCTCATCTGAACATGGAAAATAATCCAAAATAGATGAAGAAATTTTTTATAAGAGGGATAAGTTTAGAATCTTCAATGAAGGAGACATTGTGTTGAAATGGGAATCTGAGCATGCAAAGCTAGGAAACCACACAAAATTTGACACACTCTGGAGTGGTCCTTATATGATTTCAGTTTGCAAGAAACATAATATTTTTTACTTTGAAGGTTGAATGGAGAGGAACTTCCCATTCCTGTGAATGATATGTTTCTCAAACATTGTTATGGAGAGCAGGAATTCCCTTTCAATAAGTGCATTTCCTACACATTTCAATGTTTTTCAAATTCAATAAGTGCATTTGTGCATGTGGTCTAGTTTACCAGATACTTATCCAATTTTATTTTTTTTGGAAGGGTTGGACATTCAGAAAGGCATATTTTGATTACATGCTTTGGACTCCATGGCCAATTGATAAGAGCAAGGATCTTGTCTATAAGCTAGCAGACAATTTTCCCCATAGGATTGCCAGAAATGTTAATAATTTTTACACTCATCCAAAAATGGGCAACTCGAAAATTCATTATAATGGATGGCATCGATGAAGTGAACTTAAGCTAAAGGAGGTTATTTCATATTAATATTTTTTTGTTGGATTAATTAAGGACTACATGTAATTTACATCTATTTGTGCTATTACAAAATGTAATAAATCACATAGTTTGTAATTTCATGTTTATCTCCAACAAAAGAACACAAAGACCCCAAAGGTCATATGTGTTATCTTGATGAAGACAAAAAATATAGAATAGATGAAGTGTTAAGTTTTGGAACAACAACCAAGGTTGCAGATTGTAGCAATCAAAGTTCATTACTAAGGTTACATGTATTTTAAAATTCTTTCCTTCATGATTAAATACATTCAATTATGTTATTGAGTTGTTTAATTCATTATACAATCCATATAAAAAGCTGAAATGCAGAAGGAAGTACACAACTCAGTTTCAGAATTCAATGTTTTATTCATAAGGAATTTCAAATGTTTCCCACACAAGTCGTGGGATGTGACTCAAGTAAACATCATAACTACTGAAATAGAAGGTGCATGTGCATGAAAATAAAAGAAAAAGAATATGAAGGAATCCATCATTGCCTTATTTCTTTTACATGTTAATTCATCTTCACTCCATATTTTGCTCCATCTTCATCCATGTTATTTAACACTGCATTATACCTAAAAACAAATAGAGAAATACTATCAACCTATAGCTTAGGATTAAATCATGTTATTGTACTTTCTATCTTCATGCAAATGAATCTCTTGATATCAAAAGGTATGATTATAGAAAAGATAAATACATAACAAAAAAGGAGTAATATTCTACATCAATACATATGATTCTCACAATCATTCTAGAGAGCAAAGATAAAAAAGAAAAACTATGGAACAGAAGAGAGGCCAAAAATCCCTAATGTTTTCTAACTATTTTCTAAGATGTGTAGGTATAGGTTGCAATAAAGGAAGAAATTAATCATGTCAAGAAAGGACAAAAAATAAACTTCAGTACAAGAAAAGAAATGAACAAGAGATATGGAAGGTTTTTTAGATATATGCTAAAAGGGAACATCTTTTCGGGACATCAGACTTATACAGAAAGGAAGCTATGATATTCATCAAATGTAGAATTAATTAAAGGTCTAAAAGCTGAAATAGTCATGTTCAAGAGAGATTACATCACCAGTGCCATACCTTATCAAACAGGTAAAGGGTTCAATGTCAAGGTTAAACAACAAAAGAGTGATCCTACCCAGGTTTCAATTTTAAATGCAAGAAGTATCAAAAGAAAGAAGTAGAAACTTATAGAGTGATCAACTGAAACATAATGGAAAAGGAAATATGAGAAAATTTTGACAGGGCTTCACCATGTAAAATGGACATTTTACATCTTTCCATCATGTTATTTCACAACTAATACATGCTTGAAAGATGTGACAAAAGATAAACTACTGTACTGATCAAATAGTAATCTGAATAAGGAGAAGTATTGCAGAAATTCAACTCAGAATCAATAATAAAGAAGGACCTAAAGATCAATTTCAAGCTCATATTGCTCATCTTATTTTTTCATTTCAAGTAAAGCTACAAGTATGTTGATGAAAAGAAATTTAAAAGCCTCAAGCATAGAAAGTACAACCACCTACAGTAGATCATACTGTAAACATAGTATCATAAATGGGGTCTTGATCATTTATGCATACAATAAAGGAGATACTCAGTAGATGGCTACCAACTAACAGATAAGTATGAATACACAAGATGCAATTAATGCAAGTAAAAAGTGAAAACTATAGTGAAGTAATACTATCATCAAAAGCAACTTACTCAGCTTACATATTCAAACAAAGTATATTCGAGCCTATAAAAAATATTCCTATGAACATCTCTTTGTATGGTTGAATTAGAGATAAGTGATCCATATTTTCCAACAATAAGCATCTTTTAAAAGAGGATAATTTCTTAGAATAAATGTAAGTTATATGGAATTCAAGTTTCTATACAGCTAGCTAGACAAAGATTCAACTAATGCAAAATGATAACCATACAAGGAGTTGTCCTTACTACTAGCATAGGAAGCACATACCCTATCAAGAGAATTCAATATAGTCAAGTTCCCAAAAGAAAGACATCTTCAAAAGATTGCAATATATGTGGTGGTCCAAACTATTCAAAGAATAATGATTCAAAATTACATAGATATATTTTTTTCCTTTATAGTAAAGGCCCATGATTCCAACAGGAAAACTGGAATATATGAGCATAGATTCTACAAACATTTAGAAAGCATGCCTCGGATATCACATATGTGGTTTGAATAGAAAGATAGCCATTTAGGAGTCATTAAACTTTAAAAATTTAGAGTGCATGTATCTTCAGAATCAGATTGAGATGAATATAAAAGTAAAATTAAAATTGAACTAATGTTGGGACAACCTATCATCTAGTGGATGTCATAAAGAATACAACAATTTTTAAGAAAGATCAGTTTTACATATTTGGTTACTACTCAAATGTCAAAACAACTATTTAATCAAATCTAATCATGGCATATCTAGATGAATTATACCCACAACAAGTTGTAAAGAATACAAATCCTCATATATCCCATAGTGATTGTATACACAACTGTATAAGGATAAAAGAGCTCATGATGTAAGCATCGAGTGATTAAGGGTCAAAATAGTGAGTTAAGATAAATCAAGAGAGGAAAAACATGAGTTTGACATGTTTTGTTTTAACACTGTTTTAAGTTCAGGAAATTCAAAACAACAAGATTTCTAATAGAAAAAACAATAAAAATCAAACAGATCCATTCAGATATGCAGGGAAAATGAAAAATGAACCAACTCGTTTAAACAAAGTGGTTTTCAGGTGTACACAGGCTAAACAGAATTGCAAACTTCAATATATGGGTAGATAAACTAAAATAGAGCTCAAACCTAGATTCGAAAATCCCACCCTTGCCATTCAAAGATACAAAGCTATAAATAACATTCAGAAACACAAGACCCAGATGTAAGAATGCTTTGGATAAGACATTACATACATGCCCAATTCAAATAATCAAAAATTCATTATGGATATTATCGTATCTAACTTTTCTAGCCACTAGCAGTAACCCTTCATGCAGAGAACCCAAAATGATATAAAAATGGAGAAGGTTTAGGCCATGTTAAGTAAGAAAATAGAGCCTAAATATTCATTTCATGTTAGCATTTCTTCAAGCAGTCATGGTGGATTAAAACCACAAATCATAAAGGTTACGAGTACCCAAATTTAGGAATGGAAGCTCACAAAGAATGAAAACTCAAGGACAATATCAAAGAATGCAACAGTTATGAGTTAACTCAAAACCCTACTGGAAAATTTGATCAGTATTATCATAAAATCCCAGCTCAAAATGATGAAGCTGAAAACTCGAATACCCATTTGACATAAGGAAATTACAAGTTGTGGCATCATTATGAACTTACCAGTTTGAGCGAGAGAAGCCATCAAAAAATCTTCAAAAAGAGTGAAAGAAACACGATTACCCACAATGCGAAAAATGCCAAATTTGAAGTTACAAGTTAGAAGTCATGGTTGTTCAAGACACAAATACAAATCACCACATAAGCTAAAGCATGTCGAATCAGGAGCCAAATTTTAGAGTCATTTTCAAAACATAGATTCGAATAAACATTAAAATGCAAGCTTACCTTATATTTCCATTCAGGTTTCTTGCAAATTTTGAACACAAGGGGAGAATTAGAGCTTAAATGTGGAGAATAGAAGGAAAAATAAATAAGCACCAACTCCAGTATTAAAGACCATGGCAGCCGTTGAAAGAATATAACAGAACTCCTAGTCATTTCACATTGAAGCTTTCAAAAAATCTTGAGCATAATACATAATGGCCTAAGATAATTCTCACAGATTTCTTCTCTACGAATAAACTGAGCTCAAAGGATATGAAACTAACAACAACAATTGACAAAATCTCACTTAGAAACTCTAAACAGATTAGAAAACAAGGAAAATACAGATATTCAGAGCCTTAGAGAACCATTTTTGCAGAGGAAATCAAGCTTGAAAGATTAAAAAATGGTGGTCTAAAAAATTTTTCCATGGCTTCGCTGCTCGGAACGAGCATGCGAATAAAGAAAAATGATAGAGCTTGAGTATTCTTTACTCACTCAACTAAATTTAGTAAAACCTAACTCAACCAGTGAGTTACAGATTGACGGTGCAAACCTTGAAGTATGAAATCAAACAACCAGGGTTCCAAACCACTATGCCAGACAGGGTTAAAAGATCCATGGTGGAGAAGATCACAGTACACAAGATCAATGTCCACAGAGCTTTTGTCAAGATCAATGCAAACCCATAAACTTCAACGGTGTGAAATCGACAAGTACATGAGATCAATGGCTATAAAATGTGCACCAAATTCGAAGAAAATGCAAAACATAACCATAGTCACCGACCATTTTAATTACAATGTCAAAACCCTAACTGAGGGTATAGAGGATCGACAGTGTGAGATCATCAAGGAAAAGAGATCAGTGGTTAGTAATCAATCATCAAATTCCATACAGACTCCTGAGTTACTCCAAACCAAACCAGGGTCGAAAAAGTATCAGCACATGTCGAGAAAATAGAAACCCTAGCTAACTCAAGGTTAGCATCATTATCATCGACAAATTCAGAAGGGGTGAGTCATCTTCATGAGGGGTTTGGCCCCATTTTTAAAATAATCATTGCATTGACTTTGCAAAAAGGGGTTCCAAACTCATAGTCCCAAATATGATGATTAAAACACCGACCACAATGATTGGCAAAAATTAGAACGAAAGCATTGCCTTATATCCATAATTCAAAAGGGTCCATATGTAATAATATTATGCAAATGGGTAGTGTACCTCATTTCCAAACCAATGATTAAATTCAAGATAAAACCATAGTCCATGTGCCAACAAACAAAAGGTAGATCAATCATATTATTTTATATGCCTTCCATCAAAAGCAATCAAGCTATGACCATGTATAAGAACTATGTGATCCGACCAAGTGAAAGACTATGATTATAACTTTATATTATCCAATGATTATTCAAAAGGAGAACCAAATCCATGAATGAAGACAAAGTGTTCACATCACAGGTGGCCCCCACAGTGGGATGGTAAAGAAATACCAATAGCATTATGTGCACACAGTGCAATTCTTCACATG
The DNA here is from genome assembly GCA_019776745.2 of Taxus chinensis. Classification (NCBI taxonomy): domain Eukaryota; kingdom Viridiplantae; phylum Streptophyta; class Pinopsida; order Cupressales; family Taxaceae; genus Taxus; species Taxus chinensis. The sequence continues at coordinate 123,350,705 of CM034154.1, forward strand.
GACCAAAGAAGACAAATACAGAGGTCAACATCAGAGTACAAGGAGCCCTTTTAGAGTCCTATTACCTTATTTTCCACAAAAATAAGAGTATTATTTTATTGCACATGTGCTCACAGTGGTCCCCAAAATGGGTGATATGGAATTGAATAAACTTTTGTTAAGTGTAAAAGACAAGGCATTATTTTTACTTACAGGGAGATTAATTTTTTGCATGCACATCCAAGTGGGGGAAAATTAAAAAGTGCTAATATTATCACTTCAAGTGGATCAAGTTGCAGATGTCACATCATCAGCTAGAAGACAAAGATTGCATGCATTGGAGAAGACTTTCTCATCAAGCAAAGCTTATTGTTAGCCAAATTATTCATCCAACTTTATTAAAAATAGAACAATCAACTACAGTTTTACTGAGTTGTATTTTGTAAACAAGGCTATTAATGCCTCATTATATTAGCATGCTTATTTTTATTCCTTTATTTATTCATGATAAAGGATAAAAATAGATGCATGGGTGAGTACAATTTTTAGTCTATTTTTAGGATGGGTGGGATGAATAATTTTTTTATATATTGTGTGCATTAGAAAACAAACAGGAGGAGAAACAAGAGAAGATTTTGGACATAAGAGTGTTGAAGCAGATTTTTGTCATTTTTTTCCTTTGAATGAGAATTGATTTTTACCTTTCAAATTATTTACAGCTCTATGTACACTTTATTATTTCTTTTGAATGTCAAAATTCCCTGATTGATCATCTTACCTTGCTAAACAATTAGTAAATTCCGCATAATATTAGTGTGCATCATTATCTTAACAATATTGTTTTGAATTTTTCCCTTAATACATCAAGTGTTTTCCTTAATACTTCTACTGAAAAATTATTGGGTTGTCCATCCAGAATCCATTCTCAAATATTTGTCAATGTACTCAGTCAAATCCCTCAATAATTTTGGTGTATCACCCAAGTTTTCAATTCATTTACAGTCATCTTTTTACCCTCAAAACCCCAAAAAATTAGTTTAGGATACATCAAGAAGGAAATCAACCTTGATACCAGAGACTCACCTCAACAATAGGTATAGCCATAGACTTGACATGTTTCCATTGTATCTACAAAAGAGAGAGATCCAGAATTAAGCATAGAATGTAATTCATGTTTTCATATATTGTCATCAAAATACTTTACATCTAGGGTTTTTTTTAAATAACTTGGTAATTGGGATATCTCCTAAGAAAATTGGATAAAGAGACTCGACGACCCATGATAGAAGAAATAATTGGATCATAAGTGTGAAAAGTGTGGGGTTCACTAAAATTATTAACTAAAAATGGAATGAAATTATAGTTAATATAACTAGGAAAAAAAATTAAGAACAATATTAAAATAAAGTAAATACAATAGATTAAACCTAAGTAAATGAGTTAAGCACTAAGAGAGAGAAACTATGAAACCCTAGAGTAAAACTGAGAGAAGATGACTTAGTTCGATACAGGAGATCGTTGAATTTTTTTGTAAGTATAAATGGAAATTTTGGAGGAAGGAAGGAATATACACAAGTCCTGAATAGGGTGTATTTGAGTGATATAGCTAGACTAGAGTGCATGGGACATGACTGGGTTTCCCACGAGCATTGTAGTATGCAAAACAAGTGCCCTGTTCTAGGAAACATTTCTGAAACTTATCTTCACAGGTTCGTGATATGGTTGGTAAACTTCACTACCTATCGAATAAAATCCACTCTAGTGCATGGAATTCTCAAAATAATCCAAGAGAGAGAGTGACCTATAAAAGCACACAAAACAAGTATCAAAAACCTAGAGAAAAATAGAAGAATGCATATGAATAGGTTAGACTAACCTCAACTGCCACAACAATGGGCTTACTAACTAAGCAATGTAATACATTTGAAACACAAATGTAGTTTTAGTGGTGTGTGTAACCAAGTGCCCTAGGTGCTCCTATGTTAGTCACACTTTGTGAAGTAGTGAGAAATAAACTAATAAATAAATATTGTGGAATTTTGTATGGAATAAAATAAATCCATCCTCTGATGTGTGTGATGTAGATGAACCATCCTTATCCCTTTGTGATGGAACTAAGGGATACAAATGACCTCTAATGGATGAAACTATAGGTGATTATTAGTAGTGACTAGTGCTTAGTACCTCATTATGGTCTCATAACTTTATATTTATAAGGTTCTCTTACTCTAATTTGTCAATTAACCCCAAATAGGCTGACCGTAAGAAATTTGAAAAGTTGCAACATAAAGAAACTATAAAAAAAGGCATGAAAAGTTGGAAAAAGGATTGAGGCTCCCATGGTGGGACTATAGAACCCATAGGTTCCCTAGTACTGGTCTCGTCACCCTAGTTTTATGGCGGGAATTGCAAGATGATGAAATCTACTGTATCTATGTCATAAAGTTTAGGAATGTCAAAAGAAATAAAATTAAGATGACCAATAAAGAGGTTTGATAATTAATTTCTTTACTCAAGAACCTTCTAAATAATAGTATGAGACTGAGACTTAATATTTCCCCAAAGTGTGTCATTTAGTGACTACACAAAGGAATGATCATCATGAAAATCATTAAAAAGGATCACCATGAGTGGTTATGTTAGTCATATCAATCTCACAAATGGTGCATATCTCTTGAGATTGTTTCTAAACACTTAATCAATACTCGGCAAATTTATCACATTTTGAAATTCAGGGAGTGTATTTCATAGTACTTAAATGCAGTTTGAGTTCCAAAAAATGGAGCTAACTCTCAAAAATTCCTTCAAATCTCATTTAGGGATCAATCCTTCTATATAGATTAGGAAATCTATTTCCATGAATATAAATATAGCGAATATGTGTCCAAATACTATAATAATATTTCCACTCATGTGATATCTTCATCAAGGAAGTTAATTGTGAAGCTAAAAGTGTTGTCATCGTGTTCAAAATTGAAATCAAAAGTTCATCTAGTAAGTTGAGGATCATCATATCTTGACACTATCATCATGTTCAAACCTATTAAAGGATTAAGCCAAGATGATCTAGTCAAGCTATTGAGGCATTTAGGACCATCATGTGCGAAGGATAAAGACATAATCTATCTACATGAGAGGTATATGAGAAAATAGGTGGATGAGTATCTTGAAATTTATTCCATCTAAGGAGAATTCTAGAGCCAGAATGGTAAGAGGATGATACTCATATAGAGCACCATGTATGTAATAATGATAAATATTCTAAGTTTTAATTGATTTCACTAACTTGGTAGTGTTATTAAACACTCTTTTAAACCTTGTAGCTTGATCAAACTTCAAAGGAGGAAGGACATTACAACCACCTCATTTAAGTCCAACAAGTGGCCAGATAACAAGAGTATCATTTAGTGAGAAATCCTTCCATCTACATGGTGAATAGTGATGGGTTTCGTTATTCCCTTCATTTAATCAACTTATGGTTGATGTCATATTCAAACTAGAGGTGTCTCTGAAGATATATGCAACAAGAAGAATCTTAGTGAACTAGTAATTGATTGTAGATATTTATTATTTTTATTTTCTGGGGGGTTTTCAAGTAACTTTAAGATTTCCTTTCCGAATCCTTATTAAAGGTAAACTATAAGAAATTTTTTGAAATAAACACTCATTTCTGAAGTAAATAAATCCTTGCAAAACTGAGAACACTGCTGGAAATAAATATATGTTGTAGAATTAAAAACACTCCTTGGAAATAAAAACACATTGCAGAATTAAACAAATTATTGGAAATAAGTATAATTTACAAAATAAAACATGTTGTTGGAAATAAACACACTTTAGAAAGATTGGTTAAAATTCTTTTAAGGAAAAGGAAACATACATTAAACAACTACATGAATGATAAATAACTTATATCACATATTTTAATTGAATAACCAAAATTACTTACAGAACTACTAGAGAATAAATTTATACAATTTTCTTAAAGATATAAATACCAATAAAATGAAGGATATTGTTTCTTGGAGAAGTGTGCCCTTGCTCCACCTTGAATCATGAGTTGAAAAAGTATGATACTCTAAAAATGAAATGGATATCTTATTACTAAATTGTTTTGTCTTACAAAACTTGTATATGTTTGTTATATCTTTATAATATATACCTTTTTTGATAAATTGCGGGTCTTTATGTATATTTCATCATCTAAAGATGCATTTATAATCATAAGTGTTCAATAATTTTCTATCCACCTATAGGTTCTAGTGAAAATAAATAGTGCTCAAAGTAGATGTGAAATTTAGAAACCTAGCTAGACATACAACGGTTGGTCTTACATAAGTACTTTTGGATTGTGAAGCATCAAAAATTTGTTGATATGTTCATGATTAGAGGGCCCATTACTTTCTCTATCTCCATATTTTGTCAAAATAAATAGATTCCCATTGATTCTGTAACTTTGGAGAAGTTCCGGAACCAAAGGGAAACATTCTAGAACTAACTGCGAAAGTTCCAAAGCTAAGCATAGGAGTTACGAAACTAAGTGCTGGAGTTCTAAAACTAATTCTTAAGGTTCTAGAGCTAAGTGATAGAGTTCCTTAGGTAAGTGATGGAGTTTCGTAACTAAGCCTAAAGGTTCCGGAGCTAAGTTGCATTGAAGCCAATGTCCTTAAAAAGGTGTTAGTTGCTTCATACTTTGCTTATCTAATTGAATGTGACTTGTTTTATTCCAAATACTTAATTTCCACACATTTTGTTAGGAAATAAAGAGTTTTTAGATGTTACAACTAAATCAAACAAAATATTGAAAATTACATCCTAACTTATACTAGATCAAACAAAAGCCACAAAATGTAATCAAACTTGATTAAAATGAGAGGAAAATAAGATCATTCATTACACATTGATGAGGCATATTTTTGCATTGTCATCTCACCCACACTTACTTGTTTCTAATTACTCTTATAATCTCTATTATTCAAAACTAGGATTGTGAATTTGGCATTCCAATTCACTGCTATGTTTAAATGGTTGAAACTAAATGTATGAGTTCTTCTGTTCTAAAGTGTTGTATCCCGATCCCTCCTATATAGTTTTCTGCCACTCTTCAAAGTGAGTGGGATCCTGAGGTTCTCTATTTTTCCATGGAGACATGGCTATGAGAAGGATAGAAGGCCTTGTTCTCATACCCATCCATATGCCCCTACATTTTTCACCGACTTGAGGGATAAGTGTACAAAAATCTTTGGCCCTTTCCAAACTCCATATTAAATTTATGGGAGATATCACTTCTCTTCTTCTTAACTCTTTAGTGAGGAATTCCCATCTCTTAAGACATCCATCATAAACTTCCTCAAATTTTTTCTCTTCATAAGAGCTGAAGGCATAAATACTTTTCTATAGGATGACAATATAATGTACCTTAAATCAGTTGTCAAAGGCATGAGATCTGAAATATATAACAAAGGAAAATGGTTTTCCATAATGAGCTCTCATGTAGAAGCCAGATGAACTAGCCTTTAATAAGTGTTTGGTATCCCTCTCTTTCCAAGATATGAGATTTTGGAGTACAAAAACAAATGCATTCATCTTTCTTTCCCCTACATCAAGATTAATCGTGAAGCTTGTATTATTTTCTAACATAAATTTGTAGAAATAAACTTCACAAAGAATATTTTTCTGCTCTACAGTAGCTGAGGAATATGCTGTCATGATTTTTGATTCATCCTTCACTTCATGTGGAAGACCACATGAAATCCTTGATAGTTTCCAATGGATAAATTTCTCTTCTAGAAAGACATTGTATGCAAGAGAAGGTATCCTACATGTGATTAATATTTCACTCATTATACAGACCATCTGTATCTTTTCCAGGTATTTTTTTTTCTTCCTCCATTTTATAGAATTTTTCTTCCCACTCTTTCCTTGCCTTCTTCTCCTCTTCCATCTTGCTTCTTAGTTTCTGATTTGATATTTTGAATTCATTAAGCTTTCTGTAGGTATCATGCCATAATTGCTTATATGATCAATAAGTTAGCTTATTTTGCATAATTCGATCCACTAAAGATATTTTTTCATAGCACTCTGTTCACTAGCCAATTGACATTATTTTTATTTTTCAACCATTTGCTGTTTGACTAATTTCAATTCTTCATTATTATATGTGAGATGAGTTTCTAGTTGTTCAATGAGCATTTTCCTATGCTCCAATTTTTTTTTTGAGAAATTTTAATTCCTCATCCTTCTCCCAAATGATAATTTCTACTCTAGAAAAGAACAAAGTCTTCCTAACTTTTTGTTTTTCTTCTTTATCTAGAAGTTCCTTAGAGAATGAGAATTGCTCTTCCACCAAAGGGGATTTCCCTTTTTGTTTCCAAGATGCCAATTCCTCTCCCTCATGTGATAATAATGCTGAGTCACCCATCTCCTGAAAATCTTACTCTTCTAATATTTCATATTCTTTCTCCAACTCCTCAGTTTGACTTAGAAGAGGAGGAGATATTGCCATGCTTCCTTTAATATCAGTAACTTCTTTCTCTAAACCCTCATGTGCTTTAATATCCATTGGAAATTCCCTAGAATTATTATGAATTCTTTTCCTTTTAGGAGCTTCAATATTTTCTGAAGTGGACTTTCTCCTTGAGTTTCTCCTAATTTTTACTTCATGGTCCATTTTGGGTGAACTATCACTGTCAGAGACAAATATTAGTTCTTTTGGTATTGTTATAGAGGAAGGAGTTTCTTTTAAAGAAATAATAGATTTTGCAGCTTTGATCATCCTTTCAGATCTCCTCCTCTTTAGTACTTTAACCCCACTTATTTCCTTCCTTTTCTCCTTAGGGAAATCAATTTCCAAGTCACTTTTAGTAGATAAAGGGGTTCGTATTCCCCTTATGATAATATCAAGGATTTGTCTGAATTTATTGTGGATTTTTTCTTATGCTTCTTCTGCATTTTTTCTTTGAGATAAAATGATGCTGAAAAACTAGATGGAGTAATCCATGGTGCCTAATCGTCCTACACCCCAAGAATATCTCTGATCCATTTTCTAAATAGATTCAAAGAGGAACCCAGGAAGGTTTACTAAATATTCCTTTTTTGTTCCCTCATACCTAAGATATATCCTCATTTTAAGGACCTCCCAAAAATTCCATATTGTCCATTGCAAGTTAGGTACTTAACTACCCAGAATGCTACTCTATCAAAGGGTCTAGGCATGATAGCTCTTCTGCCCCCCTTAATGATCTTCTTAGTATTATAAATATATTGGAGTTTAGATTCACCCTCTTTCCTTAAGGTTTCCACCAATTCTTTTAGGGTTCCCTTTATAGGGTTTGGAACATGTACAATTGGTACCCTAGATACATTACTCGTTGTATTAACAGTAAAGGGAATTGCAATTACTTTCACCTTAGTTCCAGATTGCTCTAAATTTAAAACAAATTCTCTTACTAGTTTGTCATTGTACTTTGAGAATTTATTTAGAAACTCTAGCCAATATTCTTGTTTAAAAATGGCTGCTACTTCTCCATCTGCAAGAAGTTGTGTATCATCTTCTGGATCTAACTTATTTTTTATACCCATGGAAAAGTGGATGATTCGAATTATTTCTTATTTCAAATCTTTATTATACTAGGAGATAGCTACAAAACTATTGGATTTGGTAGTGGAACTATTAGATTTGGCTACATAACTGTTGGATTTAGCTGCGGAATTTCAAATATGATTCTATTGTTTCTTCCTTAAATTTATCTGTAACTTCTCTCAATTTTCATTTATTCTACATAAATTATAGTTCATTATTAATACGCCACTAATTTTACTTATTTATTCAACATCACCTTCATGATTAATTGCTTTTAATCTTAATGTACAATAAATGACTTCATTATACCTCGTACTTAAATCAAGTCTAATCACACATGCAGACTTTTAATTTAACCTTTAATAAGATCAAGACATAATTACCATCCATTTTGATGTAATCCATCCACTTTGATGACTCATTATTCCTAAAAATAAGTGAAAAATAAAAACGGTTAGAAAAGACAACTAGAATTCCAAAGAAGTTCCTTTTTATTTGAATTAGCCACTTATTTATGAGATCAACCTCCATTTTTGGTTTTCAATTGGCCTTTTGAGAGAATTTTTTTTGGGGAAGAGAACTTCATTTAGTGTTTTTCATTCCCTTCCATTTTTATTTTTATTTTTATTTTATTTTTATTTTTTTTTTGTGGGGGGGGGGGGGGTGGGGGGGGGGGTAAGAGAATGCCATTTGCTAATTTTCATTCCCTTCCCTTTATTTTAGATCCTTTCATCTGATTACTTGATCATTTTGGAAGAACCAGATCTTCCATATGATAAAATTCCTTATCTGCTTTAATTTTCTTCCAGAATTCATCCTTGGTAGGAGGCTTCCTATAAAGTTTTATCTCGTTTTCATTATCAATGCGAAGTAGCTAAATAGAGCCATTATCATATATATTCTCAATCTGATAAGGTCCTAACCACTTGGTTCTCAAATTTCCTTTGAATTTTTATAGTTGGAATCAAACAATAATTCCCAATCTCCTATATTGAATTTCCTTTCCTTGATATGTGTATCATGTCACTTCTTCCTTTGGTCTTGAATTATCTCTGTTTGTTGAAGTTCTTCCAATCTCAGCTCATCCAATTCATTGAGTTGTAGAATTCTTTACTTTTGTTTTTTATCCAATTCAATTCCTAATTTAGTTGTTGTCCTCAATGTTTGTAATTAAAATTCAATGGGTAACAAGGGATTTTCCCCATAGACTAACTCATATGGTGACAACCCTATTGTAGTCTTATAAGTTATGTTATAAGCCTAAAAAGCCTCAAGTATCCTTTTCACCCAATCTCTTCTACCTTCTTAAATTGTTTTGGTGAGAATTTTTTCCAATTCTTGATATATCACTTCTGCTTTTCCATTTGATTGTGGGTGATAGGGAGATGAATTCATATGATTGATCTGATAGTACATTGTGAAGGCCTACATCATATTGGACATGAAATTTGGGCCTTAGTATGAAACTATACTTCTTGGTGCACTAAAATTCATCATAATTTTGTGCCAAAAAAATTAGCAAGTGCATCTTCATTAGCATTTGTTAAATCCTACACCTCCACCCACTTTGTTAAATAATTAGTACATACAACAATGTGCTCTTTTCCTTGTGAAGGAGGACTAAAAGGTCCAACAAAATCCAGCCCATACCTTTCAAATGGTTCAGTCACTACTTGAGGTTGTTGTAGAGGCATTTCACTAGTGAAAGTTGGTTGTCTCATCCTTTGATGGGGATCACACTAATTGATGTATTTCTTCACATATTTATATAGAGATGGTAAATAATAGTCAGTGCCAAGTATTTTGTGGGCTATTGTTGTTACTGTAATGTTTCCTCCACTTGGTTCATCATGAAATTCCCTAAGTATGTCAAATATTTCATCTTCTCTCACACACCTACGTAAAACCAAATCAGGACCACATTTAAATAACATTCTATTTAACCATTTAAATTGTGCAATAGTTTTGATTAATCTTTTCATTTGTTTCTTAGTAAAATAAGGAGGAAACTTCCCTGTTGTAAGATAATTTTCCATATCAGCAAACCATGGTGTATCAGTTGAAATAACAAATAATTGTTCATCTAGAAAGTTGTCTTTAACTAGATCTTATTCCTCTGTAGTTGTTAACCTTGACAATAAATCAGCTACCACATTAGATTTTCCTAGATTATCCACAATGGTAATATCAAACTCTTATAAAAGTAATAACCATCTAGTTATCCTACCTCCAACCACTGGTTTTTTCATTAAGTATTTAATTGCTGATTGATCTGTATGTACAAATATTTTGTACCCTGTGATATAATGTTGGAAATTATGAATTGCATAAATCATAACAAGAAATTATTTTTTACTAGTAGTGTAATTTCTTTCAGTGGGAGTAAGATGTTTACTAAGGTAGTAAATAACATACATTTTCCCTTCTTCATCTTTTTGTCCCAAAACTACACCAATTGAGTTATTTGAGGCATCTGTTTGGATGTGAAATTTTTTTTCCTGATTAGGTCCTCCTAATATTGGGGCAATGATTAATTTTTATTTAATCATTTCAAAAAAATGTTGACATTTTTCATCCCAACAAAATTCAGAATAATTGGTAAGAAAGAAAAACATGGGGGCAACAATTTTACTAAAATCTTTGATAAAACACGTATATTATCCAACATGTCCTAAAAATGACTTGATATCCATGCGGGTTTGAGGAACAGGTAAGTTTGAAATAATCCAGATTTTTTCTTTGTCAACTTAAATTCCTCTTTTTGAAATGTGGTGTCCTAAGACAATTCCCTCGTCAACCATCATCAAGCATTTCTCATGACTAAGAGACAAATGGTGTTGCTTACATCTTGTTAATATTATTTTGAAATTTTTCAAGGCATCATCAAATGTTTCTCCATGCACAATAAAATCATCTATGTATACTTCCACATGATCATTGGTTAGATCTGCAAAAATTGCTAGTACATCACTTTGGAAGGTTGTTGGAGCATTACATAGTCCAAATGGCAATACCTTGGAGGAAAAGCTACCCCATGGAAAATTAAAAGTATTTTTATCATGATCTTTAGCAGCCACCCTGATTTGATTATATCCACTAAAGCCACCCAAGAAGGAAAATTATTGTTTACTTGAAAGGTTGTCTAAAAATTTATCTATGAATGGTAACGGAAAATAATATATAAGTGTAGCTTTGTTAAATTCCATATAATCAAAAAAAATTCTCCATTTTCCATTATTTTTATCATAAGAGGATACACCCACTGACTATTTGATATGGGGTAGATAAAGCCTACTTCTAATAGCTTTTCAATTTTTTGCTTGATTATGTCCCTCAAGGCTGGGTTGATCCTTCTCTAAGGTTTCCTAACTGGTTTAACATTTTCAGTATAAATGTGATGGCTACAAATACTTGGATGGATTCCTTTCATGTATTTATAGTCCCAAGCAAAATATCTAGTTTTACATTTCAAAACATCAAACAATTTAGCCTCTTGATCATTTTCCAACCAAATGTTAATGTTCAAAATTTTACTTAGTTGAATCTCAATTTGTTTAGTTCCAGTGTGTGATGAACTAATTTATCGTAAAGGTTCCATTAGGGTGTTTAGTGGACATGAATGTGGTGATAACATATGATATGTTGTAATGTCTCTAAAGTTCCCTTGAGAAAGAATATTTGATAAAGGATAATAGCCAAAGTTATGATACTTATCTTATCATTGGTCAAAATCCTCATCACTGTTGTTTTCCAAATATTATTTACTGTTCCTTGAAATCTTTGAGACTAAGGCTATTGATTCTGTAACTATTTATTCCCCTCTTGAAGAGAAATCACGTTCCTCCATAGTGTAATTATTTATATCTGCATGGAATTGTTGTGGTTTCAGAGATAAGTATGAATGTTTTGAAACTAAGTATGAAGGTTCTAGGACTAAGTCCGAAGGTTCTAGAACTTAGTATGAAGGTTCCAAAACTAATTCTTGCAATGTTATCATAGCCAAAGAAGACAAATTTTGTTTATTAGTATCAGGATCATCAACCCATAATTATTCTTAATTATGAACAAAATGTCGTGCAGAAGGATATAGGGAAATTTTCTTCAAATTCTTACCATTTGAGATAGTCATATGACCTGATCTGTAACCAATTAAGGCAGCAACTGTAGATAACCATGGTCTACCGAAAATAATGGGATAACCAAGTGTTTTACCTTTTGGTTGTAATATAAGGAAGTATACTAGATACTCTCATGACTCCACCATGACTACTACACCTTCAATGATCCCTTCCATTTTTTCTACGAAATGATTTGACATCTGTAATATGGTGCTAGTAGTTTGTAGACCTGTCAATGGCAATGTTTTCAAAATTTGGCAATGTTTTCAAAATTTCTATTGTCGTCACATTTATAGATGCTCCCAAATCAACCAAAATGTTATGTATATGTTGATTTCCTATAGAGATAGAAATAACAGGGCTTCCAAGATCTCCATATTTGGGAAGTAATAGTTTTCCTACCAATAAATCTGCAAGTTTCCCATCTACCTTAATAGTCATAGGGTACCACTTCTTCCTTCTAGGTCTTCTCAAGCATAACATTTTGATAAAAAAATTTAATTCAAGAATGTCTTGGATTGCTTGCAACAATTGTATTTCAATATTTAATTTCCTTAATTCTTGCACTATTTCAGATTCCTTGGTCTCAATAACTTCCTTATGTCTTTATGGAAATGGAGTTTCTGCAGAGTTGTTATCTGGTTGCTTCTCTTTTTATTTTCCATCCTTCTTAGGAATAACTAAAATAGGGGTTTCAGTTTCTTCTATCATCTTAGTAATTAGAATAGGTGGATTATTAATTATTTTTCTAGATCCTCTTTGAATATCCTTATAGTCCATGGTATTAAGATCAACTTGTTTTCCTTGCTTTATTCCATAGATAAAGGTTGTTTTTTTTATTTTTGGGATTAGCCACTAGTTGTGTTGGTATTTTTTTTTGAAGCACATTTTTATTCTGAACCTTTTGCTAGAGAACCCATTATGGCCTATTGATGTTGGTTGGGATATGTTTTCCCTTGAGCATAGTTAGTAGGGTTCCACCTAGGTTGTGACAAAGTATAAGGGTTACTTTGACAAGATCATGGTTGTTGGTGTCCTTGAGCATACTAAGTTTTTCCTGACCAATCCTGGGGATTCCATGTTGGTTGAGGGGTCCAAGGTGGTTGTCCCCAATTTTTTGGTATTGTTTGAGCCGCCCATCACATCATCAAGGGATTAGGAAAATATCTTGGTATGAACTGCCCCTAGCTAGATTGTCTTTGGACAAAGTTTACTTTTTATGTAGTGGATGAATTGATAGTTTGTTTAAGCTCATTTTTTATGAATGGAAGAAGAGAACAAGCATTAAGTTCATGTTCTCTAGATTCACAAATAAGACATTTATGTTTTATCCAGAGGAAAATATCTTATTGCATGCTTCTTTCTGCATCTAGAAAAATAAATAATTAATGGTTTAGTATTAGAATTTGATTTAGATTACAGTCCATTCATGGTGGAAGTTAATTTAACTAAGATATGTGTTTTAAATTTTTCTAGTTCATCCATAAGTTTGTTCATGTCTTGATTTCAACTTTTCCCAGTTTTTCCTTTCCTAGATCCACCCGTTGTTCTTAAATAACTTCTACAAAGGTATTTAATATCATTCATTATTAAATGATTGATGTTTCCACCTTCCATTAAAGTAAGGTCTTCCCTAGATTCATCATCCAAACCTTTAAGAAAAATTATTTTTCTTAGCTCTTCTTGATGTACAAATCCACACCTTTTACTTACAAAGAGGAATCTATCTAAATAATCTTCCATATTTTCATCCTCTTCCTGTTTGATCCTAAAAATATATTCCTTCCTATTTCTCCCTCTACATTAGTATTGATATTTTTCTAGGAAGGTAGTTTTTATTTTCCTACAAGTGGTAATGGAATTATATTTTAATCCCATAAACCACCTCATTGTTGCATATTTTAAAGTAGATGGGTAAAACTTGAGTTTTTGGTTTTCTATTTTGTAGTCATAGGTCTAAAACAATACTTTAAATTCAAACAAAAATTGGTCAGAGTCCTCAAATAATGTCCCTCTAAACGTGGGAAAGTGTGTAGCTGAAATATTATTCATAGGTGTCTCATCATCCTCTAACTGGATTGGATAAGTAAAGGTCCTATTAATTTCTCTTTCAGCTTCTCATTGCATTTATGTTGTATCTTCTAGGTATTTTTCACAATCAATGTGGTATGTGATCCACTTTGGCAAAGGTGAGAATTCAGGAGTAGGAGGTTGACCTCTCAATTGAGAATCAAAACTTGTTCTAAGCAGGTCTTGGGATATAATCCTCCTCCTCAAAGTTCTACTTCCTTCTGGAAATTGATCCAAAAATTCCAAAGGTGAAATTTCTTCTTCTTGTCTAACATGGGACAATGGTACTTCTAATTCCTACTCAACTTTGTTATTTGAACTAGAAGATGCTGATAATTCTTGTTGAGATATTTTTGGGAGAAATCTACCCTTTGAATCTCTTGTTCTACTCATAAATTTTATGATAACACATGGAATATTTTTTCAATTACTAAATGTATTTTTTTTCCTTATTGACACCTATTTAGATAATTCTAACTACTGGGTCCTCAGAAATGGTGCCAAAAATTATGGGTGTCATTATTTCCTTCATTTAATCAACTCATGGTTAATGTCATATTCAAACTAGGGCTGTGTTTTAAGCTATATGTAACAAGAAAAATCTTAGTGAACTAGTAATTGATTGTAGATATTTATTATTTTTAATTTTTGGGGGGTTTCAAAGTGTTTTAAAGATTTCCTTGCCAAATCCTTTTTAAATATAAACTATAAGAAACCTACTGAAATAAACACTCATTTTTTAAATAAATAAGCCTGAAGGTTCTGGAGCTAAGAGGTAATGAATCGAATGTCCTCAAAAACATATTGATTGCTTCATACTTTTCTTATCTGACTGAATGTGACCTATTTTATTCCAAAAAAATAATTTCCACACATTTTGCTAGGATATATTGGGTGTTTTATATGTTAGGCTTAAATCAAAAAAAAATATGGACAATTACATCCTAACTTATACTAGATCAAATAAAAGCCACAAAATGCAATCAAAATTGATTAAAAGGAGAGTAAAATGAGATCATTCATTGAACATTAAAGAGGCATATTTTGGCCTTATCAAATAGCTATTTCAACAAGTGATAAATAATTATAAAATGGTTTGATCATCATGGAGTTGATTTGTGATCACAAGGTTAATTATGGAGGCATATAAAATTAAGAGAGTGATCCTCACTTTCTATGTAATTATAAGAGAGAACCACATTTCCATCACAATGTAGATCTCATAACAGTGTTTCTAAACACTTAAGTTATATCTTTAGGTTTTATAAACATTTTTTTAACTCATGGTAATTCATTTTTAACCACTTTTTCATGTAAGAAGTTTTGTCACTCAAAAACACAACCTGGGGTGTTAAGAAGGGGTTTTTAACTCTACAAATTTTTCCCCATCCTAATTAGATCCTCACCCATGATCAAAAATTATCTTTTATTGACATTACCCATTTTGAGAGGTACTTATCAACATTTACAAATATTCACCTATCACCATGTGGTGACCACCTCTCTAGAGCTTGAAAATTTAGGGTCATTTTTGTTTATAACTGAAAGGGGCAGCTCTACTATTTTGAAATTCATGATAGCTTAAAGTCTTAAAGAAAAGTGGATTTTACCAATATGTATAGGATTTACATATATTTCTGATCCTTATTTATTTTCCTCCTAACTCCTTACGGAGCTCTTAAAATAATCTGGAGAAGTCATATTTCACCATTAGGGTTTTTTTTTCCTGCACCTAGAAATGTCATTTTCAACATTTTTTTCTTGAATGAGAAAATTTTTCCTAAACATCCATAAATTTCCTCCAACACTTCCAATATTCCCAAACATCACCTTATAATTCTTAAGATATTTCTTTAACTCTCCCAGAGGGTGTTTGATTAGCTCAGAATGGCCTTTTTAAGCATCTAGAGGAAGTTATCTTCCATCAAGTCACACTAAACTCATCAATCATCGTATTCAATCATCCCCACACAATGAAAGGTTATGAGTTGTATAGAGGCAAGCTAGCTAAAGGAAGGACACACTAATGATTAGGAATCGAAAGATTCAATTGTGGTCTTAGTTTTCTGTTTGAAAGTTTTAATTTTTTATGCCATACATTTTTCATGACAACACCTTCTTACCACTTTCAAAAAATTCCTTTTTATAATGCATGCAATTATTTTATTGGTGTCTTTTCCATATATGAACTTATTTCAATGGTTTCTTGGAAAAAACACAAAAGGATATCTGAAAAGTAAATGTCGATGTAGATTTGATTGCTTATGAAGTATGTGACTGTTGAATCAACCTTCCTACTCCTACATTAGGGTGAGAATGTAACTAATTTACTTATTATAAATCTTTATGAAAGTCCTGAGTTTCTTTCTCTGTAGAAAGTAAATGAATGTATGGAAGATTTTACACATTTTCACCTACTCCGACCATACGTTTTGTTGAGGGTTATAAATATATCAATGTGATGCACTATTTTAGCTTCTAACTCTTCAAGTTATGTCTTATTATTCTATTTAACAAATGAAGATATTATGAGGTATTTATAAAGATCATATTCTTTACCACACCTTACTATTGTTAATATATATATTAAGGCTCAAAGGATTATATACATGCCAACATGGGAACTAAGGTCACTCCCTTGCATTGTTGATTGTGAGGATAGCTCAATGTTCCTTATAGAGATGCATTACCTAAGATCGTAAAGTATGTATTCATACATATTATGATTCTACCATATTCTAAGATGAAATTAGGGATTAAACTCTATGCTCATGGGAAAATTCATGAGTCCATATCTTTGATCACTTGTCAGTACCTTTGGGAGTTGTGATGTTTGTAAATTCTAATTTTGACACATCTAAGAGTTCTAAAAATGTTATCTAACAATCCAAATTGTACCAAAACCTAAACAATTCCTATATTATTTCCCATGATAGACATTGATTATAGAATTTAAAACCTAAAATATTTGGGGTGAATGCTGAAATCTTGAAAAATACCTATGTACTAACTAGATTACAATAGGAAAAATTTCTTCTCAATTGTGACCGATGGAGCTATGAGACTATTTCCATAAGGTGTAGAGTGACCGTAATTTCTTATATTTATTAAAATAAATTTAAGTTATCAGAAATAATAAATTATAAAGATTAATAAATGAAAAACTTATACTTAAGAAATGAATAATAAAGTATAAATATTTATAAATATTAACAAAATATTTTATTAAATATATCCCTCCAGAAATTACATATACCATGTTCCAAATAGGAACATGAATGTGGTATAAGATGCTCACATTATAACACAAGTGTATTATAACACACTCGTGTGATAACGTGAGCACATTTCATCTTCTATGGGTTTGAAATTCCTAATTAATAGGCTTGGATTTTTTGTAGATATCCAAACATAAGGTTTGGACTGTGTAATCTATGAATAAATCCATGTTCTACAGAAAAAATCAAAATATCATATGTACACCCTGATATCTCATACGTTATAATAGAATATTCTAAAAACAATTATACTACGACATCAAGCTTGTTTTTACGTTGGTGATGAAATACTTGTTTCTTAAATCACCTTAGTTTAAGTATTTCATCCTTAATTTCTTTTACTAGTGCCTTCTTTTCTTTTTAGAACATATGCATATGTTTTTCTACATAATATATAATTTTTTCATTAAATTTTCAAAAAAAAAATGACTCTTCTAAACCCAATTGTAGACGCATAAAAAATTACTATTTTTCTCTAGATATCATAAGATATAGAGAGAGGGGAGGGGGTAGAGAGAGGAAGGTGATATGGGGAATGGGATACTCATTGGCCTGATATCTCCATATATTTTGGTAGCCCGACGTTATGGGAAACAAACCATGTGGCCTCGGTCGTGCAACAATGAAACACCTTCGGCCCTATATAAATAGATATCAGCACTACAATTCATATGTGAATACCCCAACCACATAAATTTATGGGGGTGTATGAATAAATATTTCATTTTTGGGATGTGTGATCTTTGAAAAATAATAAAAATTTATAAATTCATCCAAAAATTATGAGAAAATAGTGCAACCTCGTATATGGTTTTTGCTAAGTTTGTACCGAAGTGATTTGAAAATAATTTACATACCTCAAAAAATGGGGGGTGCACACACAATAGGTTGTTATGTTTTTGACACAAAAATAAACATACTCTGTGTGTTCACCACATTTGACATACTTAATATCCACCATTTAAAAAAAAAACTAGTTTATAAACTAGATTCTGAGAAGTACGGTACTTATTCTTATCACATTGTCAAAAAAATTAGTATATGCATGCCAAATTATTAGATTAAGTTCAAGTTTTTCTTATTTTAGGAAAAAAATTTCCACTTTTGATCCCATTTTGGTCCCCCATTCCCATGCAATTACCTTGCAATAGGTTGAAATACATCCAAAACACAAAAAATTTGTAAAAACCATAGAAGCTATAAAATAGTTTTCTTATCATTGCAGAATCCACAATAATATTTTACATCATCACAATCCTCCTTTTATTGCACATTAGCTCTCAAAACCCCTAAAATGCTAAAAAACCTTAGAAAATGCCAAAATACAAATAAAACAACTTGGATATGCCCCATATTTTTCCTAAAAAATCTTCCTTCATAATTGAAGTATAATGAATTTATTTGGATTATTCTATAAAGCATATAAAAATTTAATAAAACTCAAATCTCTAGGAAAAACCAAAAAAAGGGTTCGGAGCTAATTTTAGACCACTATTTAAAGGAACGTTTCCCTGAGAGTATTCCAAAATGGCACCAAATTTTATTAATAAGTTGGTCAAGACATATTACTACTAAATATCTAACACTGTGGATAATTTCAAGATGATCTAAGTGTCGGATCAAAAGTTATGGTCTTAGGAAGTTATGCTCTTGCATTAATTTTATAAAAGTAACATACTTATTTAGGTCAATTTTCGTGTCCAAATGTTGAAAAAAACATTTAATTTAAAAACTAAAGAGAGTTTCTTGGTGATATAGTATCTAGTCTTAATCCCAACCCTTTAAACAAAAAAGATCCATATATTAGGAGTTCTATCAAAGGAGAAATGGATGCCTCAAAATTTGAATCCAGTGTCATATGTACTTATTTAGTGAGGTGGAAAAAGGAGCAAAATACTAGCTATAAAACTATTTTTATTCCACTATATATAATAACCAACAACTAAATAGAGCACATCAAGGTATGTAATGGAATTTTAGATGGAAGATTATTCTTGTAATATAATGAGGATTTTTTTATTATTAGTAAATGGTTTTGAAGGGACCATACCTTGTAGTTCAAAAATTCTCAAAAGCCATGATGGACAATGGGGGAAGAGTGGTTTTTTAATAAGTGGGGGCTAATCACTAACATGAAAATTGTAAGAAGAACTAGATATTATGTTAAAAATAAAGGCAAGGGATAACTACCTACAAGGATCCCAACAACAAACATAAAACAAAAAATTAAAGTACAAAAATTGCACCAAAACAACAACACGGAACTAATTAAGAGACTTGTTATGGACTTTCTGGGCAATCTTTAGGGCCTTATAAAGATTGATGGAAAATTTTATATCAATATCCTGGCTTCTCTCAAAAAGTGTCTTCCTCTTGATTTTACTATTCTTCCATGTTGACCATGGTATACCACAAGCATCACAAACCTTCTTGAAATTCATTTGAATATAATCTAAAACATCCCTATGAATTGCAAGTTGGTTGGTTTGTTTTTTCTATACATGTGGACTCAATCCTACATGGCTTTGAGCTACATAGAAAGGATTTGAGCTACATAGAAAGACTCTCAAGTTTCTCTTCCATATTTGATAGAACTTAGGTGTCCAAATTTATCTTGATACCTTCCATAAGGAGGAATTCCACATTTTCCTCAAATCCATTTAAATCCTTGAACTGTTGTTTTAAATAAGATGATAAACCGAAGCTAGCATGTCAGTCATGGGTAGGGTGACTTATCCTTAAAATATTTTTTGCCCTTGCAATGTCCTTTCTCTTACAAATTGTATGGAGGAATATTTTAGTTGGGGGGATTACATATGGGATCCTTGACATTGGGGTTCTTGTTGCAAATCCCTAGATGTTGAGGATGGGGTGGGGGAAGAGAGGGGGTGGGATCATTGGCAACCACATAAAGGAAGTAATGATGGAGGATAAATATCACACCCTGATGTAGGGTGAGAACCCTCATATGGGCTTAAATAGCACGCACTGATTTTTCAAGAGAATGAAAGATATATTAGGGAAGACTAGCATTGGCAATAAACCTAAAATGGTTTAAGAGAACCAAGTGGTTGAGTGCCAACATTGAAAATTTCCCTTCCAAAGTGATATAAAATATTACCATTTTGGAAACTTCATTAAACAGTGTAGAGCTAGAGGAGAAAAGAATCTCATACTTCCAAATCTGTAGAGTAATATAGTGAGGAATAAGTCAATAGAAAATTTTCAATTAAGCATTTTCTTATGAAGTGTTCTAGTTAAATTATTTTATCTAACCATTTGAGAGTGTATCCTACCATGAGGTTGTCAGAATATATCTAACCCTCTCAGCAAAAAAAACCCATGGAAAAGGAGTAGGTGGACATCATTGAAAAATTAACTAAATAAAATAAATTTATAAAACTTGATAAAATATATGGTAATACAAGCACCAACATCTTCAAATGCACTTTAGTAGTATTGATAAACTTAATACCAAAACGAAAAGCTGTCAACATTATCAAGATATATCATAGGCCTTTAAAAAAAAAATTTACTTGAACATTATCTTTTTCTTATACTTCCTAAGCTCTTATATGTTATACCAAATAACAATAATATATTTAATGATGTATTATTTACAATTAATCTAGTTTTTTTAGATTAAACAATAAGATGATGAAGACACCTTAACTATGAGAGTAAGTATTTTAAAAACTATTTTATAAGAGACATTAAGCCAAGTCTTGATTCTTCAACTTGTAATAAGTTCAAAGGGTCTTAGGTTTTGAAATAACCTTAACATTACCTTAGTTGAATTGTTTGAATTACATTTAGAGTAAAATAAAATAGAGAGAAAACTAACATATCATCAAAATAAAGACGAGTGAGTTTGAATTTTGTTTCACTTTTCCACCACTTCACTTCTATGATTTCAAAAATTGACCCCAAATAACAACTCACCTAAGGAGTTATTAACAATAGTATTCTCTATGGGCCATGTTTACACACACATTTTGTATATCCAACTAAATCATCATTTGGTTTCTTCCATTTGACTACAAGTGCTTCATTGAGAATAAGTTTTGTTTCTAAAAAATGTATCTCAGATACCTCAATATCCTTTATTTGATTATATGGAATGATTGAATTTTCAATGAAATTTATAATTCTATAATTAAACTTGAATTAAAATTTTATGGAAATGAATTCTTTGCGATAATTTTAGATCATCTTTACACTATGATAATTGTGTACTTTAGTGATGTCTGTAAGATGTATTCAACAGTTCCTCCTTATTCGTTATTAGTTATCTCTTTGGAGGAATACCTTTGGTTGTAAATAATTATATAATTGATAAGGATTTATCATCTACTTCAATCACTACCCAGTTACAATATGGAAAAATCTCATTATATTTATTAGCACTAGAACATTCAATGTCAGTTGAAGCAGAACTAGTGGTATAGTTGTTACTCCTTTTATGAAGCTCTCATTTCATTTTACCTTTATAACTTTTTTATAATAAATTCCAAAACACTAACCAATCCAAACATCAAAAAAATTGCATTTTATTGCAATTGATTTTCATAAGGGAAAGGAGACAATCATTGATCATGGACCAATATATGTTAGGGTAGATGAACATAAAGGAGCTAGTACATATCACTTTCCCACTTAATTTTTGAAAAAATGCACCTTATAGAATATGTAAAATCAAGTCATATCAAACCAATTATAATGTGCTAAGGATTAGGTGTGTATCTTTAAGGCTTAATTTTCAAGTGCTTAGGCTAGGATGGAGTGCTTGGCATGTTGGCGTGTGGTGGTAGTGAGGTGGTAATATAGCAATTTGAGTTGGAAAATATAATGTTGCAAATGTGTGGCAATGCATAATTTGTTAAAAATGTGGAAAATTATCCCCACACACATGGTGGGTTAGAAAATATGACATTTAAATAATATGTTGTCCCAACTTATTTTGAAGAATGGGAGGCAATGAAACCTGTCCTAAAAAAAGTGTGTTGAACTAGGCTGAGGGCCCCTAGCCAGTAAATAACGGGACCCATTTCTCCAAACACAAGTGTCGAAGACTAGAGGAGAAAATAATACCTTGAAAAACTTATGTTTCACCATTTTTCCATGTTTTTACAAATTTTATTGGTCCACTTAGATGAGTTTTCACATGAGTCCATGTCATTTCGGAACTACATGTACTTTTTACCAGTTGAGCTAAAATTTCAGTGTGTGATAAATTTTACATGTGATCTCCACTTCTACACAATCCACATAACGTTGGAAATATCGTGATGGGATATTCCATATTCTAATGGTTTAATGAGAAATAAGGATCTTCATACTATCTATAATTTCCAAAAGATCAATTAATTTTTTGTTGCATTCAATTTTGGGAGTTTGTCTTAACATTGGTCTTCACAACTCTATCTTCACTTGCTAAACTCTATATTTTTCTTTGTCCAACCATTCATACTTTCATTGTCTCATGTTTCTTTCTTTTTCTATATCACATTTTTACCCTAATTTTCTAACTTTTTTGGGCCCTCAAAAAATATCGCCAATCATCTCAAAATGCCTTCAAAATTTGTGTAATTTTATAAAGATTTTCCCCTTATATTGTGTGTCAAATATTTGTCTCTAATGTATTTAAGAACTATGGTATCATAACAAATTATACTATAATTTTAATAAAAAATCATTTTTATTTCTAAACTATCTTAAAAACCCCCCCCCAATAAATAAATAAATAATAATAATGAAAAACAATTTGTAGAATACCCACCATTGACTTGTTTCATTCACTTCAATAGAGAACCATGAAACATCATTTTTCAAAAATTAAACCTATTATTCATCCCTATCTCTGGGATAATTAGTGGTGATAAATAATATTTATAACACCATAAATATTAGAAATATTTCTAACATTTCCATAGAACAAGACAATTAAATTTTATAAATATATTTTTTACCTAAACTTTAGTCATTAGGGCTTCCTTTTCACAAATTAGATAAATTTCTAATGATAAAAAATCTAATGGTTCATAGAGTATTAAAAAGACTTAATTAAATTTTTCAATGCTATGAGATTCATATCTATTTAGATTTAACATCCATGTATGTCCTCTATATCCATACAAATATAATGATACTAGTGTTTCTTATCCCTCTCCCTCTTGATCTTTCAGTGGTTTTTATAATGTCTTAGAGAAAGATCATTTATATTTTCTCGTCTATCATTTTATTTTAATAGACACTCAATTAACATTTTTTATGCATGGTGTACCAATTGAACATGTAATATGGGTCGTCATTCTATGCTTTTTATATTTTCATGTATTTTATGTTACATTTGGTGTAAACACACTATCTATGTAGTCCACTCTTACATGTGGTATTTCTGTTGAAATGTTCTTTTGTACCGCTCATACTTTAACATGCGATATGCACGTGCTATACATATTTTTATGAATTTGTATCAATATATGGATTTTTGATGGAGTGGAGAACATTAAATGATTTACATAAATATATTTATTCCTCTAAATAATAGCAATCCCATGTGAAATGTGCGATGGAAATTCCGAAAGGGATGCATTGAGAATGGTGAACTTAAAGGATATAAACATTGGAAGAGGAAGAGGGGAACTAAAGAAGAAAATTGAGGGAGGATAAGTGAAGGGGTGTGAAAATTGGTGGTGGGAAGTTTACAAAAATAATGTTTATTACAAGTAGAAATATCTAAAAAACATGTCATCTGTGCCAAGTGCTCAAAGGAGAAAAGTGACATTTTGCACAGGTCATCGAAAGAAAGATATTATTCCTAGAAAGTATGGGGAAAATTATCTTTGTTATTTTTGTTACTTTATTTTTTATGAATTTAATATTTCCCATTAGAAGGCATTTCATTTATCGTAAAAGAAGAAGAAATTAATGGAAATATGGAAATACAAATGCGGAAATTATATACATCCATGTCCTACACCTATTGTTGCACGACTCAAATTATTCGCCAAATAATATCTATTATATGTGTTCCACTTTATCGTCTTGATACAATTTTATTCATTTTTATCATTCTTTGTTGTAAATAGAGACCACCTAATCGAATATAATATTGAGATTAAGAATAGGGGTTTCTCAATGAACATTGTCAATTTGTTTGTAAGTTGTATGACACCAATAACCAATCTTTACATAGTTAAAGAATCTATTTTTTCCTAGATAGTATAGGGGAAATGCCCTTTGGTATTTTTGTTACTTTTTGTTTTATAGAGTTAATATTTCTGATTAGAATAAAAAAAAAATTATCATATAAGAGGAATAAATTAATGGAAATATTGAAACAAAAATGTGGGAATTAAATGCATACATGTACCACACTTGTTGTTCCATGACTCAAATTATTCCCCAAATAATATACATTATTTTATGCTCCATTTTGATGTGAATCCAGCTGCAAGAGGTTGAAATACCTCCAAAACACACATAAAAATATTTTTAAATAAAAAACCAGGAGTTTCAAAATAGCTTTCTTCTCATTCTAGAATCCACACTAATATTTTACATCATTACAATCCTCCTTTTATTTCACGTCTACTCTAAACACCCTAAAATGCCAAAAATTACCTACTAGGAAAACAACTCGGATGGCCCCCAAAATTTTCGTGCCAAATATTCCTTCATAAATTAATTCTCATGTGAAATTTTGACTTATTCTAACAAGTACAACAAAATATATTATATTTCTAAGACCTAGTCAAAAGTGAAAAAAAAAATTGGAGCCAATTTAAGGCCACTCGATGAACAAATCCAGGATCGAAAATGTACCAGAATGGCCACAAACTTGTAAGAAAATATGACCCTAGCATAGTACTAATGTATATCTACCACCCTGTAAAATTTCAAGACCATCCAACGGTCAGATCAAAAGTTACGATCTTCGTAAGTTATGCCCCCACATCACATTTTCTCTTCTCGATACTGCTTTAACCATCTTTATAATTATTTTTTTCTGATAAATTACTTATCTTACATTATGTTACAATAAAATTACTCAAATATGAATGAATTTATGTTACTTCCCTGAAGCATAGGTATGTGTTAAAATACAAGAAATTGAAAATTTCTAGGTGTTGAGGGATGAAATAAAGATTGTATCTCACTATTCATATATCTTATGTCTCTATCAAGATCTTTATTATTATTTTTGAATGCATTTTACTCTAGGAATTGGAGCATTGAATGACGTTAGGGACTTCCATTGGCTACGGATTTTTAATGTTCATTTTATGGCTCGGTTGTAGGGTTCAAAATTGAGCCTTTCACAACCCTTCCCAAGGCCTTAAATTTTTCTAAAAAGGGTTGGTAAAATTTTGGATGTGAAAAAAAAACAAAATGTAAAAATCTTTTGACAATAGATAATTTCAAGTTACTTTTAAAACTATCTAAAAAAGGCTATGATCAACACTTGTCAAGAATTTGTGTGAAATTTTATATTCTTTAAAAATTATTTTTCATGACTTTTACAAACAACGATTACCTCTGGATTTCTAGGCTCTACACATGACTCAGATATAGGTCAGAAAAGACATAATAAGAAGTTATCAAAAGATTGAATATAATAAATACTACTTCTATAATAGTTTTACGGTCAAATCACAAGTTTCTTTGGAGAGTGTATTTCCATGTAATTGTTATCTATAAGATAAAAAATATTCTCTCCCATATATTAGATGAGTTGTAAAAATATCATCACATTAAGGTCTTTGGTGATTCCTTACATAGAGAATAAAACTTTGGGGAAACATGCCATGATATTGGCCTTTGTCTAAAACATGACAAACATCAAAGTCTCATTGACCAAGATATCTCAATTCACCCACCTCCAAATAAATAGTCGGAGTCATTTTTAATTTCAATTTTGACAGTAAACTATCACGCTATACACAAAAATGCTTAACCTAAATTAAAATCTTGCCTCTCTCACAGAATCTATTTTTTCATGTAGAGAATATCAGCCTCAAGGGAAAATTAATAGTTGAGTGAGATTTAAAGTAAAATATTAATGGAGGTGCAACGTGTAACGCCCACTAAAATCTCCCACTTGAGACCCGTGAACAACCTAGGTTTAGTTACAAAATTATGGAATAATTTTTTTAAAAGTGTTAACAACCAAAGTCTCAAGGACAATTAAATTCAACTGATAACTTTTCCCATTAGAATAATTAATAATTCCACATTATAAAGAAACAAGTGTAATAAGTCCACACCTAGCTCAAATCTCCTTAGGGATTAATTTAAGCACTGATCACATTGATAGTTTAGCTAAATATTCCCTGATTAAAATTTTAGGGTTAAGGGACTAGAACAATTAAATACCCAAGTTATTTAATTCCACAATATCTAATACAAGAGCAAGTTTTAATTATAGTGGGAGAAAAGAATATATATTTAAAATCATCAGAGTAAATTCTTACTTACCTACTCCCAGAACTCAGTTAAAGATTAAATTTGAGTTTTCCCATGATTAACACAATTAAAACTTCTTGAAAACATCCCCATTAGATAGGGAATTTCCTCACCTTTCCAGTGATATAAATAAGTCCTCCTAACTCTTCATATTTCTGAAGTTATGGATTTGCGGAACTTGGGGTGAAAATTTTCCAAAGAGCGGGCCTGCAGGCCTAGGGAGGAAATTTTCCACAACTTGGGCCTGCAAACTTCGAAGAGAAAATATGCTCGAAAGAGAAAAGCAGACAGGTGGAGAAGGGAAAAAAACTTTTCCCAGACATGGGCCAGCGGAGTGGGGAAGGCATTTAGCATTTTTTCCCTTTTGGGACAAAGCGAATTTTACACCTGCACCTCTATCTATGCCCAGGGAGTCCACGTGGTAACTCCTTATTGGTTGTAGGTCAGTAGGTCGGTGGGGAGCATTTGGAAAATTTGACTATTCAAAAGGAAGGGAAAAAAGATCAAAAGGAACCTGCACCTCCGCCAACGTGTTAGCTTCAGTTTGGTGGGCCGGTGGGGATAATTTATAAATTTTTCACAAAAGTTTTCTGAAGTGTTAAGGTTTAAAAAGATCCTCTCCTCCGTCAATGCCTCGTGAAGCCACGTGGCAACACCTGATTACCTGCGGGCTAGTAGGGCTGAGGGGAAAACTTACAAATTTTTCCAAATTTATTTTTAAAAGTGCTTAAGGTTAAAATTGATCTAAGCCTCTACCAATGTCCAACGAAGCCACATGTCGATCAATGATTGGCTGCAGGGCGGCAGGGCTGCGGAGGAAAATTTGCCAAATTAACTTTTTGGACTTAGATCATTTTTAGACAAAATGAAGGCTTACAGATTAGCGGAGTGGTAGAAAAATTCATGAATTTGTACCTTTTTGGAAAAAAAGAAAAAAAAAAGTGAAGTTTTAGCCTACGGTTTTTCCCAAGAATATTTTATTCATTTAAAATTTGACAGTTAGATTATTTTGAGCCCAAAATGAAGTAAAAACTTCAGAAGGCCATAACTTTTGATTGGGAACTCGGTTTTTGGAAAACAAGGAATTTTTGGAAAGCTCTTGATGTCCTATTTTAACATCATCCTTTGGATTTTGATTTTGATAAAGTTTAAAGGGTCAATTTTGAGAAAATTTATTTCTGTCACTTAGAAAGTGATTTGGTATTTTTAACTTATCAATTTTGTTCAAATTTGTTGTTAATTCTTTTTCCACTTGCCAAACAGGCATGGAGTATTTTACTTGGAATATTTTAGGATAGATTATAAGGTTAAGTCTGCTTGATTGATTTGCATTCAAAATTTATCAATTTTATACTGCAAGAAGTCTGTAATTTTGCCTTTGCCCAATTTGAAAGGTTCAATAAAATTTTCATAAGTATTTTGGTATGTTTGGAGTTGTTTTGACCTTACAAATAAAATTTGATATTTCATTTTGTCTTTTTGATGTTGTAGGGTCATTCTGTTCAATTTCTGATTAATAATTGCTAATATGAAAGGGGAAATTGGTATCACCACCTGAGAACAAACTACCAAAATATATATCATTTCAAATCCCTGACATGCCCTTATGCCTCCCCCAAGTACCCCTTATTCCTCACATTTCCTTATGCCTCCCCAACCTCTTATGTCACCACATAATAAGTAAAGAAATACAAGCTATTTATTTGCAAGGTGAAACCCAAATCCTAATTCCCTCCACACTTATACCTCCCCAAAATACTTATTCCTCCCACAAAATCCCCCATAGTCTTCTCCTACACCATACCTAGGCCACCTACTTGAGGTTGTGTTTGAAAACAATTTACTATTATTATTACTAGATGTTGGTGACATGTTTCATGTTATGGAAGTATGGGCATCAGATTAATAAGATAGGAATCTGATTAACTTTGGACCAAAAGCAAATTATATCATCCTCTCTTGTTTTTCTAAACTAAAATAATTGGACATGATTTATGATTTAGGCATAAATAATCAAGCTAATGAAACCCTAAGAAAATATTTTTCAGTTATTCCAACTATGTGGTTATATGTGGGATACTCTAGTTTGATACTATGTATCTTGGATGTGTTTTATATACCCTTGTAAACACTATTGATAAATCTAACTATCACTATTATTATTAAACCTTATTTTCCATGACCCTGACATCATTCACCTTTAAAAGAAAATGTTTAATTTGATGAAGATTTTAATTTCATGACTAGTAGTTTTCTACTTTTGCCACAAAGAAGGTGTTATCCCATGTTTGAGTTCATAGATAAAAAGGATATAACCAATCAAATTCTCATGTTGATGAACCTATTAAAATCCATTTCTTGTTCTAATTGGTTCTTTGAAAATGCATTCTTTGTGCCTTTTTGTTGGATTTCAGGGTTTCCCTTACATTTTACATGTTTTATGTAGGTTTTTTTTTCTGTAGTGGAAAACATGACACACTACATCCTTTCAAGTTTCAAGTTCTAATTGCATTAGAACATCTCACTTGGAAAACAAATGTATTATGTCATGTGTTTTCTGAACCCAAACCCTAAAACATTTTAGTATTTTAGACTTTTAGGTTTTCAAATGTCGAGACATGCTGAGAAATTTACATGTCATGAGTTTCTTTCTTTCCAAACCCTAACTCTAACTCCCTTCTAGGATCCTTTGTATGAGGTTTTTGGGACCCAATTACACATTTTCACGACATGTATCATGTGGTCAAAATTTCTCTCTTGAGTCAACACAATAAATGCCACGTTGGAGTTGGTGGCCCAAACATGCCATCTTACGTGTAATTAATGTTATTACATTTATAAATATGAGGGATTTCCACATTATTTTGTACAATTTACTTTCTATGTAATTCAAATTTCCCTTTTGCGTTCACACTTGACATACCTGATTGGTATTTTCCTTGTGTTTTTGATCAATTTTCTTGGATTTCAACATATGGTTCCCCTTTTAGTAAGTGTTTTTACTTCTTGTTGATTCTGATTTTCATTTTGGGAGATTCTTATATTAGTTTGAATTGATTAAGGATATGTTTTTTGTTTATTTCATTTTTTCCTCTCTCACTCCTCATTTTTCTCTCCATAGTTGAAATGTTATTTTTCCTTGATAATTATGCCCATAATCTTAACATGAACTTGTTAGGTTTTTTAATCACTTATTATTTCCTAGATTTTTTTGGAAAAATCAAGTTAGAAAGAAGCACTTATCAATTTTTGAGTCAAAATTACATTTTAGTTTTTCAACTTGCTGACCCATGTCTCTTTCTAGACAAGGGTTTCAGAAATTTTGAAGTTTCAAATAGGTCCCACCTCTCGATAATCTATCAAGTTTTGGAGGGCTCAAAACAAGGTTCATTTCCTAACAAGTGTTTCAGGGATTCCATACTGCAGAGCAAGGTCTATTTCCCATTAAGACTATATGAAATCTTAAGCTCCTCAATAGGGCCACTTTTATGTTGGTCAGTTAGGTTTTAATAATTTCAAATAAGGGTTAATTTTCCATTAGTGTATCATACTATACAGGGTGCTTTATAGAGGTCAAAACTCAAATCTCTCCCTTGAGCTTTCAGGATATTTTTTAGAAAAATTTCTTTATTCCAATCATTCATGTTTGTTTTAGGTAAGGGGAAGGGAAAGGGAGAAAATTATAAGAAAATGAAGTAAAAGTATCAGGGGGTCATTCCTCCCTCTAATATCAATTCCAATATCAATATTAGAGACACAGAGTTAGGCCATATTGACATGAATGAATTTTGGAATAGAGTGCAAAGTTCCTCGCAGACTGCATAGATGTAGTGTATCTATAATAGTGAAATACCTTTGGCTTCCACCTTTCAAATATTCACTTATTTCCCCAAAATCATTCTCACTACTACCTATCATTATGATATAGAGACCATGTCTATTCTGGATCAAACATAAAATATGGTAATTATCTTAGACACCAACTATTCTAAAGATCTTCTCAATTTTCCTAATTTCACCACATAAGTCAAAATAGATCCTAAGTCAACTCAAAAAAAATGGGATGACAACATGGTTGACTACATAAAACACATTGACAATAAGTATCTCATGAATCCTAAGCCTTTTGTGTCTAAGTTTCATAAGACAGTAGATTGGAGTGACTTCATTCTGGAGATCAAAGACAACATCACACTTCTGAGAAGAGTGTTTGGAATTCCTAAGGAAAGAGAATTCCAAGGATGGATGTACCAATTCCTTACCACCATATAGAAAAAAGAGAAATTATTCAATTGGGGTGCATTCATCAGTAACACAATTTATGTCCAAATGAGAAAAGTGTTAACCATAGGAAAGTTCTATATGATGTCATATGTTGTTTATTTTTCATCTGGGATAAGGGTGTACCCAGGATTGAAAATGGTGAGTTCCATACCTTCATATTATGTCTATAAGTATTACCTCAAGTTATCCCTAAAAGGAAGTGAGACTCATTTCCATAGGGTTAACAATTCCTTATTGTACAACTTCATTTGTAGATTGCACCCAAATTTCTCCCTGTAAAGGGTTATTGATGTCACGTGAAATCCAGCATCTCATTGGGTTTTCATATTATTTTAATTTCAAACATTCACTTATCTTTGGGTCGAGGCATTCCAAGGTTCCCCAACTCATCTTCCTATATTTCAAAGTGACAAATGGATTCTCATGGAGGGGTGGAAAAAAGTGAAAAAAATAATTAAAGATGGTCGATCTAAGGCTTGATGTGATTCTCCATAAAGAAAATGACATAAAATAAACTTAACTCACTTTTTCGAGTTTCAGAAGGTTGTCTTGCGGGTACCCGAATATTGCATTTTTTTTCTAATTTTACAAGATAGAGAAAATGGTTGTTTTAGTTGTCAAATCATCTAAAATATTTCCAGTTCCATCAACACGAGAAAATAATTTTGATACCGGGGTTAAAAACATATAAGGTTGTGGTAGAAACCACAATTGATGGTCCAAATGTAAATAAGTTACATAAATCACAAGGTAGAGTTTTTTTTACACTAAAATATTGGTTAAAATATATGAATGTATAGCTATCTAAGGGTTTAATATTTCTATTATATTGAAAATGAAGAACCAAAGAAATGAAAATTATGAAAGGTGAAGGTAAGGGAGACCATGCCTAAGGAATGAAGTTGGTTGAAATTTTGGGATTTGGTTTTGTATCTTAAATAGGGATTTCATCAAGTGGTTTACAAACATCCACAATTCCACCATTTCATTTTCTTGAAAGCTTTATACCCATTTTGCATAACGATTTAAGAATTCAACATAATGATCTCCCATTAAACCATGTTTTGTTGAGGTACTCCCCATGTAGTTTCCTATCAATGGATAAATTTTTATGTTCTTTAGTGCATTTTCTATCCAAAATATTTTCAACTATTTCAACAAACCCATTTGATGGATAGCCTTGTCATACCCTTCTCTAAAGATCTTATTTGGCAATGGAAACACTTTATGATGATTCCAATGTCTTGTAAACTTCTCCCAAATGACACAGGATTATAGGGTGTTAGAAATATGCTGAGGGGTTTTGCTTAACATCTCCCGAAATCATTGCATTAAAATTTCTATGGATTTTCCAACATACACATTTTACCCAATCTAGCATCTATGGCATTCCATGAGACTACATCACTTGCACCTTTCCCAAATAGACCATTTTTTGTATTTTTATTTTTATTTTTATTTTTTTTAGCACCTACACCTGTCTAGATTTTGTTTGGAATTCCTTGGGTGCCCTAATAGATTCATTTGGCACACAAAAATATGAATGAGACAAAGCTTGCAGAGATATAATTAGGATAACTGGGGAGGCAATTTTAACTCCTGAAATCAATGAAACATATCCTTGAAATAAAATATAAAGTGCATGGAAAATAAGAATGATGTTGCAATGGTTACAATACATGTAGCACAGGCTCTTACAAGCATTGAAAGCAAAATCAATAAAGTTAGGCACTACACTAGAATAAAATGCCTCCTAATATTCAATCTCTTTCTTTTTCTGTAGACAACAAACAAACCATAGGCCGACATTATTTCCCCTCTAAGATACATTTGACCCTACTTTAAATACATAAATCAATCTAGATCAATCACTTTATATATAGTAATATGAGGATATATTAGAGATATAGATTTATCTCCATGCACAAGATTGTTTTATCCCAAAATGAGATTGATTTTAGGATGGCTATTCGTGAGATCTCTGCTCATCACATCCCCCTTACCTTGTCATGTTCTTCCCTTGATATAATTATCCAATTACTGTTAAACTTCAAATGTTAACTTGGGTTTTATGTGGTTAGATACTCTGCATTCATAATATAGAGATTGTATTATTAAGTAAGGGAAGTGATAGGTCTGAAAGGACGCTAAGGAAGTCCATGCCCTATCCACAATCCTTCCAATGTCACCCCCACATCTCTATCCATTAAACCACTTTCCATTTCCACCCATCCACTCTGCCAACTCCATTAAATTTCCCACCATTTTTTTTACTTCTTTATATGTTTATTTTATTTTATTTTCCTCTTTTTTTATTTTTTATCATTCTTATTTTAAACCCATATATTTCATTTTTTTTACTTTGGACACCCATCAATTTTTTTTAATATATTCTCTATTATTATTATTTTTATTAGTATTAGTATTAAAATTTTTAACATATTTCAATATTAATATTATTATTATATGAATGATAACAGTTATGAAGTCGATATCTCAATTATTGACATGGTTAGGTGGATGGGGATTGGGGTTTGTTATGGTTTCGTGAGGTTTCAAAATACCATACTTGCACAAAATGCTTATCAGAACTTGTTAACAAAACTCGGGACTTACAATTGTCTTATCAACCAAGTAAATGATAAGGTGTTATTCCAGTGAGGGAAAAACATTTGATCAACATTTAATGTCAACCTTGAGTACTTGCAATCCCCACTCGCAAAGGTTCCCAAATGATACATACTACTCATTTGTCGTAAAATATGACACATCATTCCACAATAATTGGCCCTTAACCTCACCCACTAGGTATAATACAGTGGCGTATATAGGTTGGTGCTCCTTGTGGGGTTGGTCCTCCTTATTGAGTTTGTGTTCAATTAAACTTAATTCATTACTCTAATAAACTTCTGTTTTAGTGGTTTTTCTTCCTCTTCAGGGTTTCCCACTTAAATGTTATGTAGTTGTGTTATTGTGTTCTCATGGTGCATGCTCATATCATTTTGTAATACATATATTGATGAATGTATTAAATGTTTGATGAATTTTAATGCATAAATGAATGAAAATATTTATTCCCGACTAATTCACCCCCATATGATTTGTTATTCTTCCAACAATTAGTATCAATGTATGTCCTCTAAAGAAATCTTAAAAAGCTTGAGGTGATCCTCTGAAGCACAGAACTGGTGAGTCAAAAAAGTGGTTCCTCGACTATAAAATATCCTTTGTATGTGTTTCACCAAATTTTTAGAAAATTAATGAAATAGATAAGGGTAGTAGGAAAAGTAGGAATACCTATTTGTGATTTCGGTTGAATGTTGTGCACGCGTTCTGATTTCCTGATCCAAGTTGATTGCAAGAGCTCCATTTTGGCTAGGAGGAACTACTTGTAAATGTAAAACAATACCACCAAATAGAGTTAAACAAAACAATGAATGGATTGCCTAGCAGAAGCTATATCCAAGAAGTGTGATACTTCCTGAATAGGGTGTCAATCCAATTCTATATAACAATATTAAATCTAGTTAAATCATACATGAAGTAAAGATCCTACTGGATTTGAAACTATTTAGGTATCTCATAAAAACAATAAGAAAGGTCATGAAAAAGGTTGTTTAAGGTCAAAACAGGAGGGTTCACTGGCTGGTGTTGAGTTACAGTTCTGGTACAGGCTCTAGGTAAGGTTTGGTGAGGATTAGAAATAGTTCTGGGCTATTATGAAGTGGGCATTACCTCATTGGTATGAGCTATATTGACAGACATAGTAACCGGTGTCAATCTACTAATCGATGTTGATTAGGTGGAGTGACTAACATTGGCTGGCTAACTGGCATTGGTAGGGAAAGTTAGCATAAAGTTTTTAAAGAAACTTAAAACTCCTTGTGATTGGAAAGAGGTTTGAAATTGTGAGGGTGAGGTTGAAAAATGATTCTAAAGACTCAGAGATGTTCAGAAGAGGGTGAAAATAGGTGGAATGTCTAGGTATGATCAATTTATGGATTAATGGAAAGGAGGTAGTGTTATCCAATATTTCCCCTCGGGAAAAATTTGATCAAAGGTGACCTTGCATAGGAAAAGAATGAAGGCCTAGGTCCAAAATTTTAGAGTTTTGACCTTCAACATTTTGGAGAAAAATTAGGGTAGAAAGTCCAAAATTTCAAACTTTTAGAGTTTCGAAGATCTCGGTAAGTCGGGTAAGGAAAAAGTTTGAAATCTTGAAAGGAAAAAAGTTTGAAAATGGAAAATTTCTGAAACCCTAAAAGTCCTAAATTTCATACTTTCAGGTTTCAGAGTTCTAGAGAAAGGAAGTGGTCAGTTGAAAAAATGAGAAAAAGTTCTAAAAGTCTGAATTTTGAACTTTCAGGTTTTGGAGTTTCAAAGATTTTAGTGGGCATGAAGGGATGAACAGTGAAAAAGGTCTTAAAAGGGAAAATTTCCGAAAGTCTAAAAGTCTAAAATTTTGGACTTTTAGTTTTTAGAATTTCAGAGATGTGGAATTAGGAGTTTTGGAGTCTTCAGCAGAAAAACAGGGAAGTGACCAAAAATGTTTGAAATCCCAAAATTTTGAAACCCAAAACATTTCAATTTCAAAAATTCAAAATTGGTTTGGGGTAAATGTGGTGGAATTTTCGGAATTCAAAGATTCAAGTTTTGGAGTTTCGAAACTTTCAGGCCATTTTTTCAATGAACAGTAACCCAAATTTTGGAACCAAAATGTATGAAAGTCTAAATTTCGGGATTTCAGAGGTTGCAATCATTTTGGACTCTAAAAAAAGAAGATCAAGAACTTGCATTTTTGTAGAATGACACCCCAACCTTTATATGGCCATAAATTTTGACTGGGATCTCGTAGTTGTACAAGAAAGGACTTTTTGGAAAGCTTACATTCTCCTCTACACAACTACGAATGGTTATATTATTTAAGTGAGACTAAGTTATTCAAAATTAAGAAATACAGTCTGCCATTTTAAGAGCATGTTCCAGGTATCTCACCTACCACAATAATGAAGGTATAGGTTTCCTTTCTTGTCTAATAAGGAAGATTACATAGAGGCATGGGTTTTATAGTAGAACACATCATTGTTGCTGGTGAATTCAAAGCATTTTAAGGTGGTTGGAGCAAGAATTTGAATTCTTGTCTCTTTTCTCTCTCATTATTCCTATATATTGTAAGGAGAGGCATTTTTCAAAAGGTTAGACATTTTTGATTTGTACCCTCCCTTCTTCTCTTATCTGTAATTGAAATTGTGGAGTAAAAATCCTCCCATGTAAAATATAAAATGTAATCTTGTCGCTTGGCCATTGTAATGCATTATATCAAATATTTGGAGTAATAATAAAAGTTTGTGGATGATTTTCAACCCTTTCTTATGTTCATTGCATCTTCTTAGTCTCTCATTGCAATATTGGTTATTTGTGCATGGTGGTTATATTACATGTTTATGGTTTGTGTTTAAAGGAAATGAAGGTGTTCAGCATTCCTTTTGGTGTATCACCTCTATTAGTTAGGGTTTATTTTCTTTCAATCTTTTTAACCATGTCTCCTTGGCAAGTTAAAGTAGATCCTCTACAATTTGGATGTGTGCATCAGAATAGAGGAATAGGAACTGGCCTTCATCCAGAGATATTTCCCGTTTGTAAAGTCCCACACTTTTGGAGAAGCTCCATGTTATGAAATCACACTAATTGTTTCAACCCATCAAGTTGCAGACATTTAGGGGTGTTGTGATTACACAACAATAGGAATTATATGGGTGTGGAGGGAAATAAACTACAGAGATGAATAAATAAATCCACACAAAGAAACTAGAGATTCAATAAAGATATGTGGGATACTTACTGGAAAATAGACTTGAGGATGTAGGTGATGAAGATAGTGAAAGTAGAGATCTAGAGAGAATTTTTTTTTATTCGTATCGAAGTAGTTTTGACCTTCGTGCCTCTCTGTTGCAAATCTATTTTTGTGAAGAGGGTGATAAATGATGACCAATGTTGGTAGTTCTCATGTGTTCCTTCTTTTGTGTGAATCCTAAAGAAATTTGAGTGCTCCAAGTCTCTAGAAGAAATGAGATCCTTAATCAATTTACCATCCTAGGAAAAGGATTTTTGAAATTTATTTAACCTAACGGGAAATAGCTAGGTGACTGGCCTGGGTGAAGATATAACTAACGTCAGTCAAGGTGGGAATATCTAGGTTGGCCAAAAATAGCAAGATTGTTGTTATTTTTGGCATGATTTCCAACCTTATTTTGAGTCTTGAGTGATAGATCATGGCAAGATAAGTGGCATTCATGTTAGGTTTGTTAATAGGAGTTAAGTCTATGTTTTGGACTAAGTCCTAGTTAGTTAGGATAGGTTTAGACTCAGCCTTAGGTCATTAATGAGGTTTGAGTAGGTCATTGAGTGAGGTGGCTAGGTGAGGTGGCTAGGTGTCATGGTTAAGTGAGGATATTAATTACTTTAATTAAGATAGTTAATTTAATTTACATGTGCAGTATGGGATATGAATAGGTAGGATATGGTTAGTTTAAGTAATGGGGTTTAAAGGGGAGTATGATCCAATTTTGGTGTCTCATTTTACCCATTTTTCTAGTGTAGCTTGTATTTTTAAGTGACAGTGACAACAAAAAGAAATTGGTGTTCCAGGTATGAATGGAGGTTAGATTACCCCAAGTAGGGCTGAAAGTGATATTTACCCATGTGTGGTTAGAGGTGATTCCTCTCAAACTAGGAACTGATGAGGTGTTAGACAGAGTCAGTGAGTGGTTTGAAAAATTTTGAAGTGATGAAAATGAAGGTGGGTGTGTTGTAGGTAAGGGTATGGGATGGGAAATTTTGGTGATGGGTAATGGTCAAATCAGATAATAGTTAATGGCAATCAAATGCACACACACACGTGTAGACTATGAAACAGTACCAAGTAGAAGAGCATGTAAACTCTACATCATCTAAGGTTGATAGGGTTATCCAAACAAGGGTGAAGTGATTCAAATATCCAAGGTACAAGATATGGTCTAGAAACACAACTTAGGTTAGGTGTAGGACCATTTAGGTATGATCTTATACAGCAAAGAATTTTTTGGGATAAACAACACGTCAATACGCAAGGTAAGTTCAATAAGCTAAACCACAAGGGTAATAGGATTATAAGGTATAGCAATTACATGAGTTTAAAGGTCAAAAAAGGTAGTGTTAGTGCAGAATCACAACACCTTTGAATGTCCTGGTATCTCAGTGGGGCATTCGGTGTGATTGTACAACATTGGACCATCTCTCAAGATGTGGGACTTGCAAAACTTGAGATGGACCTCCAGAGAAGGTTGGTTCCTGCTTCCTAAAATACCTTCCACAAGCTACTCTAGTGTAGGAAGACCTAATCTATCATAATATAAGCATTCCAAGGGGATGAGGAGAGAGAGTGTGTGTGAAAGAGAGCCTACACTAAGTGATGATACACTAGAAAAGGAAATGGCTATCATGGATCCAACTGCCGGAAGTGGAGAGAGGTGAGTAGAGGAGAGGGTGGAAAAGATGCACCACATACCATAGATAGATTTCACACAGAACATGACTTCAAAACCCATTAAGCAAATCTCCCACAACCTGCAATAAACATCATAGTATGCACAATATACCTTGTAATGATGATAGTATGCACAATTTACATCATCAGTGGGAAAGGGGTAAGGAAATGCCATTAAAGAGCCATGAGAAGAGGCTTATACTCTACAATCTACCCTAAGGAAGAAAGAGAGAGAAAGGGGTAGGAGGGAAACAACGACCAACCATTTGAATTTGCCCCTCCTTTACAATATATATATATATATATATAAGAATGAGAGAGAAAGAGAGATGAAAAATTTGAACTTTGTTCCAACCACCCCTACGATGCATTGAATTCCACTTTGAAATCTCAACCACCAACCATCAATGACCCTTGTAAATCTACTTACATTATATCGATTTTGGTTCCCCTTGTCTACCTAGTGTGCTGAAGAAGGAAGAATGGTGGATCAAATCAAATCTGATCTAGTTGTTGAAGTAATCTGATCATATATTAATGGCATTAAGATGTTTTGATTTTTTACCCATCAAAACCTTTTTGAAATTAGGGTTTTATGCCTCCTTGGCATAGAGGAGGTCGATATGTTTCCAAAAAGTATTATCTTTCTCAAATCTAAGTGTCGAGTCGACAGATATGGTTGTCTGAAGATCAGGGTCATGGGTGCACAATATCTAAAAGATTTTGTTTGTACTGGGTCCACGTGGCTGCCTCATGCATCTTGAAGATTTAGCTCCTTCCTTTTGCTCTTGATATCATGTTGGACTGACATATGGCAGCTTCCATGGGCTCCTTTTTATTTTTCTTGACTCCCTCCTATTAGCAGAGATAATGTGCTTGACCTGAGACATGTGGAGGCTTCATGCTTATTTGGAAACTACCCCCATATTTTAACTTTGAATTTATGCAATCGAGACATGTGGAGGCCTCCGTAGGCTTTGGACTTTTCAATGGCCCCCCCTTATCTCTTCAGAGGTTTGTACCATCCTGGCAATTCATGGTGCGTCAGATGGGGGATTTCATTTTGGGCCATTTAGCTCGACATCATATACCCCTCATGACCTCAGATCTATGCCTTATCCAATTGTTTTTTGGCCACGTACATGGCGGGCTTTTGCTTGGTGCCGTGTTCATTTGGCTGATTCTAGTCATGTGGAGGCTCAGCGTTCAGTTTGAGTCTGAGCTCTTGATGTTTTAATCTTTGTGTGCTATGGCTGGATGACACATGGCTGGGTGTTGACTAACTTTGATGTTTACTTGGAGGTGTATGTCAAGCTATGGTACCGAATCTACCTTTTCAGGATCTAGACATGTGGGATGCTTGCCAATTGTTAGTGAAAAATCATAGCCACCGAATTTAATGTTTGCAAGATGCATGGAAATGAGGCTCTCAGTGTGCACCTTGCATAACATGGAGCATCTCTCATACTTATCTGATTTGGGACTTCAGAAATTGAGAGAACTAGGATACGTGGAAAGTTGGTGCTCTTTTGAGTCTCTGATCTAGGTTCTTCTTTTAAAGTTATGCCAAGCTTGTTCGTGCTCAAATTAGTCTCGCCCCATTTTTCCATTTAAAATATATCAATTTACGAACTCTGCCATATTTTATCTCCCCATGTATTGTGCCTGAGAATGTATCTACCTTCCT
Source organism: Taxus chinensis (assembly GCA_019776745.2). NCBI lineage: Eukaryota > Viridiplantae > Streptophyta > Pinopsida > Cupressales > Taxaceae > Taxus > Taxus chinensis. The sequence goes on from CM034154.1 coordinate 123,390,696, forward strand.
TTTGTTGTCTGTAATCAATCCATTCATGTGACCGAGGATCACATATGGATCCCAAGGTTGTTTCCTTGGTTTTCTATTTGTCTGGAAAGGGTCTATAGTTTACATCTCCCATTCTCTATTCATCTAAAACTCAGGCACTCCTATTCTTTCCGCTTTCCACAGTTAATATTTTTTGTTCTGGTCATTTTTCCCTAAATACTTGAGGAAAAATGAATGAATGTAGCTCAGAGGAATGTATTTGAGCCTTGTAACATTTCTAAATTATTTTTCCTTGGAGAAAATTTCATCTCTAGGCTCAAATGGTCATTTTTCTACATTTTACAGTTTGACGGGTGTTTCTCCTCGGTCAAATTTACATCCTTGCATCAACAGGAAACATGGCTTATTTTGGTTGGCCAAGGGACGGCAGGAAAATGCTTTAACTTTTCACTTTTTTCCTTTTCAGCAAAACGGAAAATTTCGTCCCGTAGCTCCGCTCAATTCTAATTAGTTCTTTTAGTGCTTACATGACTTCTTCTGATTAAATGGGGTGTGATGGATTTATTTTTTTAACTTTTTCTTATTGGATACTTTGGAAAGAGAGTTTGAACGCATCCCACGGCTATGCCAAACTTTGATTAAATAAAATTTTCAGTGGTAAGGAAAAAATATTACTTTAACCCCGCATAAGGATACGTGGCAAGGTTAAAGGCAGAGATGCGGGCCTTTGGATGCAAGTTGGATTTTTTTCCCTTTTGGAAAAATGGAGTAAAATTATAAAATGGAAGAAAGCCCCCACCAAATAAGTTTTGAAGCCTTAGAGGGTTCTTGAAATTGCACCATTGTAACACGTGGCAGTTTGAAAAGTCAAAAGGTGGGGAGGTAGACCATCGGGGGCAACTTGGATTTTTTGCCTCTTAAGGATTACAATATCAAAATGGCCCACATGCTAGATAAGAGAAGGGTCAAGGTTGGATTTGAAAAGTTAAAGGGGCAGGGAAGTAGACCATCAGAGGTAACTTGGATTTTTTGCCTCTTGTCACCAAAAGGATTAAAGCATCAAAATAGCCCAAAGACCTGACAGAGAATAGTCAAAAATTTTCCTCGATCAATGGTAGAGGTGTAGAATTTTGGGGGAAATTTGGAAAATATTCCTATTGTGGAGAAAAGAGTTAAAAGTGTAAAATGAATCCTGGTTCCATTGCGAACCACATCAGAGGCTAGAAGTGAAAGGGCGGAGCTAAGGGGGAAACTTGGAAAATTTTATTTTTTCCAAAAAAGAGGTGAAATAGCATAATTTGCCCATGGTTCCTTCGGGACCCACTTTAGGACATGTGTCAGGATCATTTCTCAAAGGTGGAGGTGCAGAATAAAATGTGAAAAATTTATATTTTTCCAAAAGTTGCAAAAGGAAAAAGGGAACCTACAGGCCTGTCTTAAAAGTAGATCTCCCATGTGGATGGTCCAAAGTAAAAATATTAATCAAGGGCAGATGTGATCTGTATCTGATTTTTCTACCATTTTCACTCTAGAGCTCCTCGGATGCATATTCTTGTGGTTTTTTATCATTTCTTGGAGTCTCCTACATGCCAAATGAAGAGGAACATTAATATGGTATCCTGGTTTGGTGGGGAAGCTCTATAAACATATCTCACCATTAAATATGCAATCTAACTTTCAAATTCAACCCGATTTTCCATTCCTTGGCACATGAAATACCTATTGATATCTTGGTTTGGTGAGGAAAATCTAGGGACGTCTTTTACCATTAAGATGAGATTTGATCTCTAGGCTCGATCTGATCTTCCATTTTTCCTTCCTGAGAATGCAAAGAACCAAATTGGACAGATTAGGGGTGGAAGTGGTTGGAAAGTAAAAGGAAGAGTGATCTACCAAAGGAAGGAGTTTAATGCGAGAGACGTTCGAAGAGATCTATCCCCCGAGGACGTGACAACTTTTTACATATTTGATTATGGGAATCACCATCGAGATTATGACAAGCACTGGTGTAGTCAATGTTTTGACTTTTTGGGGGGTAAACTCTGTTGCAAAATGTTATAAATGGCATGATTTTTTCCGTGAAAGAGGTTGGATGTTGGAAGGTTGGAGTGTTAGAAGTTAGAACTGATTTTCTAAGAAAAGATCGATAGAATCCGTCTTTCTGATAAACTATGTGAAGAAAACTATTTATCTCCTTTATTTTAAATTTGATCGTGTCAAGGTGGTTGTAAGTGTACAACCATTGACAAGCTCTGATATTGTTTGAGAAACTTTCCCCTACTTATAAATTGAACCAAACTTGAGTTAATCTGTGTTATTTTTGGGAAAAAATTGTGTTTTCTTCATTTCTAAATGTCTACAAGTAGTTTTTCTCGTTCCCATTGCATTCTTATATTGATATCTATGTGAATCACATGATATCTTATCCTTTTGATAGTTTGGTAAAATTTGTAATTTCATTTATCAGAAGAGATTTCATTTGATAGTAAAATAAACAAATTTAAAATCACTATGACTCCTAGCATGACTATAAGATTGTTTTTTATCCTTTGATGGTATCTTAGGTGTGATGAAACAGAGATTGATAATGTTTAATTAAGTTTTCCAATTTGAGCCTTCATTTTGGATCCTTGAAGTTTGTGTGAAAAGTACTAATTTGGGCCTCCATTAAAGAACATATTTTGGTTAAAGGAACATCCAAGCTACTCTGAAAGCATTCTACTGTTCAAGCTCTCCATTTTTGTAAAATTTCTCAAAGATTTGGTAGAATCAACTTTATCCTACTTCACCTCCCACCCAAAATAATTCCAAAACAATTAATCCTACCCATACTACACCTATTTTTCTTGTGTTTATACAGATGCACAATTTCTATTACCAAAACATGCAGAAACACTCATTTTTTCATTGTCTTTAGTGGCTTGAACCTTGCTTAGAAAATATCTCCATTATATAGAGTGACAACTCGTGAGAGTTAGGTTTTGTTGTGTTGATCATATTTTCTTCAAGTTATTCTTAAAGACTTCACAAGGAAGGAATTCCCCATCTCTTCCATAAACAACAGGCTACAAAAGGGTTCTCTCACCCTGGTTGAAAGGCACAACCATAAAGTAGTGAGGATAGATCAAATCCTCTTCAGGGTGATATCCATTTCTCCACATCTGAGTGATAGAGGGCCAATTAGATCCCATCCCCAGCTACAAAATGACTCACTATGATCTATTTGTCTCTAATCTTCCTGCCAAACATGTGATGTTGCTAAGACTTTGAAGGAGAATCAATTTTGGTACCAACACCTTACTGGCACCACTGATAGGGACATAGTGATTGCAATTCATATTTAGACCCTGGTAAACACTTCTTATATGCTCAAAGTGCTAATACATCATTTCAAGCGTTTTTTTGTGTTCAAGCCTATAAGAAGTTTCAAAGTTACAAGTGCTATGTGCAATATTTTCATTTTCTATAATTATTGCACTAAGTTTCATTAATAAATCTGGGTAAAGAAAAGTCAGGTCTTTCCATTTCTAGTTGCTAGTATTAATAGATATTTGATAGATCATATTTTAGTGCATTTTCACAACTAAGGTGGAAATCCTTAGTGGTGAATCCATTTTGATCTTATTCTTAATGAGTACCAGTGTCTTAACCTCTATCAAGTGAGTTTTGTTACTAATATTTGCAAAGATGGAAGGAAGAAGATCTTTCTTTGCTAGAGATTCTGCTAGGACATTATTTCCAGAGATAGGAAAAACAAAGTCAAAAGGAAGAAAAGCATGGAGATTTGTTGGAGATCATCAATCAAGAAAAGAATTCCCCATTAATGAAATTTATCAGCCTATCATTGAATATTTCCATTCAAGTGATTATGAATCGCGTAGTCTTTTTATGGAATTAAATTTTCCATCTGGAGAGGGGTCTTCATTTGATTTTGAAAAAATTTCTTCTCATTCTGCTCCTGTCTTTTCAAAATTTGGAGGGATTTCAAAGAAACAAGGCCTTTAGGGGATATCCATTTTGGAATTTATACTCATGTGTTTCAAAGACCCTCTATCCCTTATCAATTTGTCTCCCCTCCAGGGTCACCCCTTAAAACAACATGGCCTTGCCCCCACCCAGACCTCCTTTTTTGGTAAACACCTTTGGTCCTATCAATTTTATAGGGATAGTTGGTTATCCAAATGTAGTTCCCCAGGATGTAAGGAATAGACTACCAAAGTTCCAAGGAAACAACGTTATAACTGGTGATCAACATTTAAATGTTTTTATCAATATGATGGAATACTTTGATATTGAACATGAAGATGTATATATATCAAATTGTTTATCCACACTTTGGAAGAGGATGCAAGGGACTTGTATAAATCTTTGCCAGATAATTCCATTAATTCCTAGACAAAGATGAACAATGCATTTAGACTGCAGTATGGTTATAAAATAGACCCTATGTTTCTTCTATCAAAATTTGAGAATATCAAGAAGAATCCTAATGATTCAGTACATGATTTCAGCACAAGGTTTAACAAGACCTTGAGAAGATTTCCTGTTAGCTTATGTCCATGTGATGAATCATGTTTGATCAAATATTCAGATACATTTGATAAAAAAATTTCTTACTACTTGAGGGACAAAAACCCTAGTAATTTGAGGCAAGCCTTCACCATGGCTCTACAAATTGAAAACAACATCAAAGACATTGGAAAGCCTCCAAAAAGGGAGGGTGTAAAAATAATTAACCTAGAAAATCCTTAGACAAGTAAGGCTGCTGATTTGGAGGAAGTTGTGAAAAATTTGGCCAGGGTTGACAAAGAAATATCATATAAGTTAGCTTGAGTAGAAAAAGGAAGTAGGAAGAGTTTATAAGGTCAACACAAGCAACAAGGCCAAGACAAGTTTACAAATCACCAAAGATCTAATGAAAAATTCAAGGGACCTATTTGATTTAGAAATAGGTAGTCCCAACCCAGGGAAAAAAAAGTCGTACCTAATCCTTTGGCTGCCAGAGTTGATGTTACGGAGGAGACAGATGTCATTGATTGGTGTGACGGATGTTTCATGGCCCATGCTCCATGTGAGGAGGATTAGCAAGAATAAGAATTTTTTGATGATAATGATGATGATGTCTACATAGTGGGTTACTCCACGAGCTCACAAGAGGCAACTTCAATGGAGGTAATAAGTTCTAGAATTGCTACTAATTTTTGGGACTACATCCACCAGGTACCCATTCTTCCTCCCTCTTATACTTTAGAAGTTGATATTGTACAAGCTTTTTAACTTCCCAATAATGACTTTGAATATCTAAGAGCTTTAATGATAAAGAAGTATGATGGAGGAATCCCATTTGAGGAGGACAGGAAGTTGTTGATGAATATTTTTGTGGCTCGAGAAAAGGAACACAACACAAGAAGTAGGGTTGTCAAAGGGACAAGGCCTCAATCTAAGCCAAAAACTCCATTACTTTCAAATATTTCTAAAGAGGCTCCTGAGAAAGATGCATCTGTCAAAGGCCTTACTGTCCCAAACAAAACTCATAACCCTCCTCATGCCAAAGTTGTAAAAATTCTTGTACCATCTAATGAGTGTGTCAGCCTTCCTTCTAATGTTGCCTTTCCATAGTCTACCCCTTATGATATTTCCCAAGTCTTGAGTCAGATCAAGATCTCAGTTCCAATTGTTGAGTTGCTTAGGATTCCTAAGCACAAGAAAAGGCCTTTTGAATATTTGGGGCTGAAAGAGGAGAAGACTGCCTTAGGTAGAAATATAAACATTGTGGAAACTACCCTAGTCATTGAAGAGTTAGAAACACCACCAGTGTTGGAGGAACTAGGTGAACCACCTAAGGTTTATTCGGGGACATCCTTGGTGGACTCTCAGCTAAATTTGGATCCATTCTTCACCACTCTAATCATTAAGGACATGCCACTACACAACTGCATGTTTGACTCAAGGGAATCATGCAATGTCATGCCTTTAGAACTCATGAATGAGCTTAATATTAAAGTAACATCAGCATATGGGAAGTGTACTGCTATGGACTCTAGATAGGTGCCAGTGGTGGGATGTGTGAAACATCTGGTGGTGTAACTTACAGCTTACCCAATTAAAAACCTAAAGCTTGATGTTGTAATTGTTGACTTCCCAACCAAGTGAGGTATGTTGTTATCTAGAAAATGGGTTGCAAGTGTTGGTGGGATTTTTCAAATGGACATGTCCTGCGCTACCATCCAAATTGAGGGCAGCCTTGCTAGGTTGTATGGAAAAAAGAAAATGTTGTACCTTATTGAGGATCCCAACAATGATCCTATGAAGTATTATACACAAGTGTTGATGTTAATAACTTCATAGGATATGCTGATGGAAAAGAGAAAAATATTGAAGAGTGCAAGTGTCTTGAACATGAAGGCTCTCCTTAGACTCTATTGTTTGATGGAGCTTGCTCTAAGTTTGGAAATGGTGCTAGTGTGCTTCTGATCTCTCCAGGCTAGGACGAGTTTGTCTTTTCCTTCAAAATCAACTTTGAGTGCACTAATAACATTGTTGATTATGATGCACTTTTATTAGGACTGAGGATTTCTTGGAAATATGGTGTTAAATAAATCATTTTCAAAGGAGATTCAGAATTAATTTTCAAGCAAGTCGAAAAATTGTATGCCACAAAAAATTAGTGAATGAAACAATACAAGAATGCAGTTTGGGATTTCATTGAGATGTTTGATTCATTCAATATTGTGCATTATGATAGGGATTTAAATGATTTGGCATACAGGCTTGCTGTGTTGGGATCTCAGTTTGATAATTATTCAGTGTCCCCATATTGTGAATATGATGTTGAAGTATTGGCAAGGTCATCTGTCCCTTAAAACATTAAGCATTGGAAAGTTTTTGATGATGATGCTCAGGTTAGAATATTTCTATAGAACAAAGGGGAGTTTTCTAACCAATGTATTTATTGGGAGCCAATGGTGTGTGTAGTAGAAGGAAAAGAAACCTTGTTTGGAAAAGGAATCATCCAACTAAAGACTAATACCATTCCTAGAGGGTTGGTTGATATTGAATCCAACTTTGATAATGTTGATCACATTATTAACAGATGTGTAGCAGCATCAAGGGATATTGAGGAGCATGACCTTGGCATAAAGGAGGAACCGAGGAAGCTATAGTTAGGAAGAAATCTCGGTAAGGAGGAAAAACAATCCTATGTCTAATTGCTAAAAAAATATCAAGATTGCATGGCTTCGACTTATTCTTAACTAAAGGCATACAGAGAGGATATATTTCAACATGAGATTCCCTTGGAATATAATGCAAAACCATTCAGGGAGAAACATAGACCAATCAATCCACTCCTATCTCTCAAAATGTAAGAAGAACTGAAGAAATTGAGAGATGGAGGGATTATTTGGCCCTTAAGGTATTCTTCATGGGTTGCAAATCTAGTACCATTCAAAAATAAAAATGGTGACATCAGGTTGTTTGTGGATTTTAGAAATTTGGACAAAGCATCAATGAAGGATAATTATCCTTTACCAAACATGGAAAACATGTTATAGCTAGTGACTGGTTCTAAATCACTTTCTACCCTGGATGGTTTCTCTTGTTATAACCAAGTTGTGGTGAAGGAATAAGAAAGAATTAAAATGGCCTTTACCACTCCTTAGGGGACTTATGTGTATGTCAGGATTCCCTTTGGTCTGATGAATGCTGGAGCAACCTTTCAAAGAGAAATGGATGTTTTTTTGGTTACATCAATGATTTTATTGTTTTTTACCAGGATGATGTGACTGTGTTCTCAAGAAAGCGAGATGATCACTTGCTGTACTTGGAAAAGATGTTGATAAGGTGTAGAGAATATGGTATTTCACTCAATCCAAAGAAGTGCCACTTTGGAGTGCAGAAGGAAAAGTTTCTTAGTCACATTATGTCACAAGAGGGAGTAATGATTGATTTAGAAAGGGTAGAGGCCATCAGCAAGGTCCCGATTATAAGAACCAAGAAAGGAATTCAATCCTTCTTTGGGTAGATAAACTTCATCAGAAGATTCATATCAAAATTTTTTGAATTGACCATTCCAATCACTGGCATGCTGAAGAAGGACCAAGCCATCAAAGTGGAGGAGGATGCCATTCAAGATTTCAATGGGATCAAGGAGGCATTAAAGCATGCCCCCTAATTTAGTAGCTCTGGATTATAAGAAGCCTTTCTAATTGTTTCATTTTGCTTTGTAAAACACTATTGCATTTGTTTTGTTATAGAAGGATGATGAAGGGGCTGAGAGGCCAATTGCCTTTTTCAGTAAGTCATTGTAGGGGGCTGAGCTGAAATACACTATTATGGAGAAACAAGCATTTTCCTTGGAGAAAGAAACAAATTTTTTAAGGCCTTACATTATGAGTTCCAAAATTGTTGCTTATGTTCCCCACACCATGGTTAAAGACATCTTATCAAATGAAAATGGGGGAACAAGTTGCAAGAATATGACATGGACATCTGAACCACAAAGTTGGTGAGAGGTTTGGGCTTGGCTAAGCTTATGGCTGAGAGCAACTTGCACACTATTGAGGTGAATGAGGTAGAAGAAATAAGGGTAGATGTCTTTAAAAAACTGATGAGTTTTGAGTGGTACAAGGATGTGATTTTTTATCTGAAACATGTATACTGCCTTGAGTATTTGAGTATGAACCAGAAAAGGGCCCTTAAGTTAGCTTCCCAGAAATATGTCATTACTGACTATGGGTTATCTTGAAAGAACCCTAAGGGAGTCCTCTTAAGGTGCGTTACTAAAGATGAAGCAGTTTGGGGCGGGGTGGAATTTTTCTCGAAGGCTCACAACACACAAGATCCTGAGGGCTGGTTATTGGTGGTCAGCTCTCTTCAAGGATGTAACTTTTTTAGTTAGAATATGTGAGAGTATTTCAGCACTTCTCTAGAAGACTAAAATTTTCAGGCTCCCTTCCTTTGTAGCCTGTATCAATTGAAGCCCCATTCAAGCAATGGGGAATGAATTTCATTGGTGAGATTTCAGATCCTTAAAATTATATCCATAAGTGGATTATTATAGCCACTGATTACTTCACCAAGTGGGTGGACGCAATCCCCACCAAGAGAGAAACACACCAAGTTGTCATGGACAACATGTTGAACCATATCATTTGCAGGTTTAGGGTGCCAGTAAAAATTGTTGCTGACAATGCCATGAGCTTCAGAGCTAAATCCTTGGTGGCAATTTGATGAGAATATGTGATAAATTTGACATATGCCTCTAATTATAATCCCCAAGGAAATGGACAAGTAGAGGCCAATAATAAATATTTGCTGAAGATTATTAGAAGAACCTTGGAGCTGAACAAGAGAAAATGGGGTGAGCAGTTGAAGTTTGTTGTTTGGGCTGACTAAATTACTATTAAAAGAGCCACTGGGAGGAGTCCATTTGAGTTAGTGTATGGAACTCAGACCCTTTTGCTCCTACATATGTAATTATCCTCATATCAGTTCATGCAACAACTGGAAGATCAAGAAGTAATTCCATACGATGCCCGCATTAACCAGATTGTTGAACTTGATGAAGAAAGGAGGGCATCCCACCAAAGGCATGTAAAGTTCAAAGAAAAGCTGAAGAATTGGTTTGACAAGAAGGTCACTCCCAGAGCTTTTAATGTTGGAGATTTTTTGTTATTATGGGATAACAGGCATGAAGATAAGGGCAAGTAGGGAAAAATTGATGCATTATGGATGGGCCCTTACTCCATTGATATTAGAATTGGTGAATATACCTTCTTCTTAAAGGACTTGGATGGGGAACTTCTCAAACTACCTGTTAATGGCAGGCATTTGAAGCATTTCTTGGATTGATTCCCCAAAATCAAGGTGAGCATCATCTGTACAGTGCATAGTTTGCTAGTTTGTTTCCTATCTTTTGTGTTTTTTTCTCATTCTGGTCCTTAGTGACCTATGTTTTCTAGTTTCTCTATTCATTTTTAGGGAGATGGATCTGTTTCTCTACTCTGCAAGCTGAATCCTTTTCCCAATGGATATTTTTGGCACTTGTTCTACCTTTGTTCTTGTAGCACTTGCAGGGAGTGCCCATCCCTGATTCGGAGCTGACGTTGGTGCTCAAAATAGTCTCACCCCATTTTTTCATTAAAAATCTATCAATCTACGCTCTCTGTCATATTTTATCTTCCTGTATTGTGCCTGGAATATTTCCACCTTCCTTTTGTTTTTGTAATCATTCCTTTCCTGGACCAACGATCATGTCTACATCTGAAATTATTTCCTCATTTCTCTGTTCATTTGAAAAGGTCTTTATTTGGGTGTAAAACTCAAGTTGTCCCATGTTTTCCATTTTCCATAGTCAGGATTTGTTGTCCTTGTCATTTTTCACCATAAATACTTGAAGAAAAATGAATGGATGTAGCTCGGAGGAATGTATTTGAGCCTTATAACATTTCTAAATTCTCTTTCCTTGGAGAAAATTTCATCTTTGGGCTAAAATGCTCATTTTTCTGCATTTTATAGTTTGACATATGTTTTCCTCGGTCAAATTTACATCCTTACATCAATAGGAAATGTATCCTCTGTTGGTTGGTCAAGGGATGACCGATAAATGTTTTAACTTGTTGCTTTTTTTATTTTGGCAAAAGGGAAAATTTGGTCCCATAGCTCCACTCAAATTTGATTAGTTCTTTTGTTTCTTACGTGGCTTCTTCTGATTGAATAGGGCACGATAGGTTTGTTTTTTGAACTTGTTCTTTTTGAATACTTTGGAAAAATGTTTGAACCCACCCCATGGCCTTGCTAGGCTTTGATTAAAGAAAAATTTCAGTGGCAGGGAAAAATTCTTACTTTAACCCCATAGAAGGACATGTGGTAAGGTAAAAGGTGGAGATACGGGCCTTCGGAAGCAGGTTGGATATTTTTCCCTTTTGGTAAAATGGAGTAAAATTATAAAATAAAGGCATACCCCCACCAAATCATTTTTGATGCCTTAGAGGGTTCTTGAAATTGTGCCATTGTGACGTGTGGCAGTTTGAAAAGTCAAAAGGCGGGGAGGCGGACCATCGGGGGCAACTTGGATTTTTTTCCTCTTAAGGATTACAATATCAAAATGGCTTGAAGGCCGGATAAGAGAAGGGTCAAGGTTGGCTTTGAAAATTCAAAGGGGCGGGGAAGCCGACCATCAGAGGCAACTTGGATTTTTTTCCTATTGTCACCAAAAGGATTAAAGCATCAAAATGACCCATAGACTCGACAGAGAAGAGTCAAAAATTTTCCCCAGAAAACGGCAGAGGTGTGGACTTTCGGGGGAAATTTGGAAAATCTTCCTTTTTTGGAGAAAATAGTTAAAAGTTTAAAATGAAGCGTTGTTCCGCTGGGACCCACATCAGAGGCTAGAAGCAGAAGGGCGGAGATGCGAGGGAAACTTTGAAAATTTTCCTTTTTCCAAAAAAGAGGTGAAATAGTAGAATTTGGTCGTGGTTCCTCTTGGACCCACTTTAGGACACATGTCAAGCTCATTTCTCAAAGCCAGAGGTATGGAGAAAACTGTGAAAATTTTACATTTTTCCAAAATTTGCAAAAGGAAAAAAGGAACCCATAGGCTCATCTTAAAATTAGATCTCCCACGTGAATGGTCCAAAGTAAAAATAGAAATCAATGACAGATGTTCATCTGTATCTTATTTTTCCACCATTTTTACTCCAGAGCTCCTATGATGCGTATTCTTGTGGTTTTTTATCATTTCTTGGAGTCTCCCGCATGCCAAATGAAGAGGAACATTAATCTGGTAGCTTGGTTTGGTGGGGAAGGTCTGTAAACATATCTCACCATTAAATATGCAATCTGAATTTCAAATTCGAACTGATTTTCCTTTCCTTAGCACATGAAAGACCTGTTGATATCTTAGTGAGGTGAGGAAAATCTGAGGACGTCTTTTACCATTAAGATGAGATTTGAGCTTTCATTTGATAGTGAAATAATCGACTTTAAAATCATTGTGACTCTTAACATGACTATAAGATTTTTTGTTAGCCTTTGAGGGTATCTTAGGCATAATGAAACAGAGATTGATAATGTTTAGTTAAGTTTTCCACTTTTAGCCTTCATTTTGGATCCTTGAAGTTTGTGTGAAAAGTGCTTATCTAGGCCTCCATTGAAGCACATATTCTAGTTAAAGGAACATCCTAGCTATTCTAAAAGCATTATGTTGTTCGAGCTCTCCATTTTTGTAAAATTTCTCAAAGATTTGGTATAATCAACTTTATCCTACAACTCGCACCCAAAATCATTCAAAAACAATTAATCCTACCCATACTACCCCTGTTTGTCCTATGTGTATACAGATGCATAATTTCTATTACCAAAACGTGTAGAAACACTCAGGTTTTCATTGTCTTTAGTGGCCTGAACCTTGCTTAGAAAAAATCTCCATTATCTAGAGTGACAACTCGTGAGAGTTAGGTTTTTTTGTATTGATCATATTTTCTTCAAGGTATTCTTAAACACTTCACAAGGAAGGAATTCCCCGTGTCTTCCATAAATAGTAGGCTACAAAAGGGTTCTCTCACCCTAGTTGAAAGGCACAACCATAAAGTAGTGAGGATAGATCAAATCCTCTTCAGGGTGATATCCATTTCTCCACATCTGATAGAGAGGAGGCCATTTAGATCCCATCCCCGGCTACAAAATGAATCACTATGATCTATCTATCTCTAAGCTTATTGCCAAACCTATGATGCTACTCAGACTTTGAAGGAGAATCAATTTGGGTACTAACAGAGTTGACATGTGGCACCTTTCATGAGTCCTTTGACTTTTCAACTGCCGACATTGTTTCCTTTTCAGACCTAGGACATGTGGAGGCTTAGCGCTTGTTTGGGGAATCACCTTTAGCTTTGACCCCTTAAGGTGTGCAATTGAAACACATGGAGGCTTCTGCCAATCCCTTTATACTTAATAGATTTGCATGGGTGGCTTTGTCTCCTTTTCTGATTCTGACTACGTGGTGAGCCCATGCTCAATTATGGTCTTTGTTTTTTATTCTATCTTTGGATTTGCATCGTTGAGGCACATGGTGCTATCCGCAGGTTTATGACTTTTCAATAGCTGATGAGACCTCCCTTTAGACCTGGGACACCTGGAAGCTTTGCACTCACTTAGGGACTATTCCTTGTGTCTCACTTTTGGGGTTCCACTGATTAGACGCAAGGAGGTTTAGCACACATTTGGGACATTCCTTGTTTGATGAAATTTTTTGAATTGTGCCAAGCTGACACATGGTACCTTCCATGAGTCTGTTGTTTGTCCCCAAGTCTACTTGTATGTGGCTAAGTCTAAAAAATTTGAGCCTTTCCCTATTTTCCTCCTTCTGTGCACTGTAGATTTCTTTGATGCCATTGTCCTCCTCACTGCTCTTGTTCTTACATGTCAAGCCTGCATTCATATTTTTACCCTACCCTTCAATTTGGGATCGATTATAAGTTCACGGGACAGAGCTGACCCTTATGATTTTCTTGTATGAGGTCATGTTTGATCAATTTTTCCTAGGGGAAAAATTGAGATAACAATTTGATGACTCACGGGGACATTTACCTGCTAGATGAAGAGACCAATAGCCTTATCGTATCCATTGGGTATGGAGTCACAAATTATAGCATGTTACTGACCCCTTTCTTGAAACAAACTCCCCAATTGCTTGCACTTTTTGACCCTGAGCCTTCCCCACTGTCTGCACTCTCAATTATCATAAGAAAATCCTTGAAATGGGATTTCTGAGGATAGAAAGTTTTATTGACCCGAGGCTTTCATCTTTCCCTGAAATGGACTGTAGGCATACTGAACTGCATGGTGATACAACCTCAGAGCAACAAAACACAACAACATACAATATGTACAAAAATAAAAAATCATACATGTTCCAAGTGGAACATGCAGAGTGTGCAAGAGCACTTCTTCTATAGAAAACAAACCTAAACTATAAGAAGACAATGTGCATATGCACTTAGAGGAATAAAACCTATTGCTACCCTACATGAACCCTATTGAAGCAATGCTAAACAAAGCCTGCCATAGGAAGGGAGAAAAAGCTTCAATTTCTCAAAAGGGGCAGCCATGCACCTGATTTGACACTGAATATGGCTTCTCGTATGAGTGAAAAAATGACAAGAGTCTTGTCTTCCACCCAAATCATCAAGGTATCAACTGGAAATGAAATAAATACCTCTTTTAGTTGCTTTGTATTTTTCTTGAAGAGGCATTGCAGTTGATCCTTGGTATTTTTACACCCATCCTCATGCTTAAAAGCAAGCATGACTGGTTGTGGCTTCTCCCTTGGCTCCAATGAAGCCAAGTACCTCATAAGGCAAGGTCTGGTCCTTTGAATGTGCCCCTTACTCTAAATTTTAACTCCAAGAATGGATTCTTCCTGATGACCTTCCTGGATGGATGATGTGAGAGGGATAATAACCCCATACTCTTTTATTGCCTCTTAAGAAGAACATGGAGGATTGATATCTTCTAACCTTCGTTCTAGAGGGCCGTTGTAAGACACATGATGCTTCCCTTGAATTCTCTCCTCGATGGAAGTGGACTCATTTGCTTGGGAGGTGGATGATGTGGAGGAAAATGATGTGATCTCCTCAGGCTCCTCTTCATCAAAGCAATCTTCCAAGTTTGATAGAAAGTTTGCCTCATTTTTTTCCTATTGCATGTGCTCGACCTCCTCCATTGTGTGCTTCCGATCTGTAAATTTCTCACCATGGTTCCCCTCATCTTCAAACATGAATTTTGAAAGCTCAAACTCTTCTTCGACATTAGAGATTGAAGGGGATGAAGTGGGAGGAAGAACTAAAGGTTCTTATGTGGCCTACTCCGCACTTAGAGCCTCTGAAACTGTATGGTTCTCCTCAAGAACTGTGCCCTCTGGAGCTAACTAATTTTCCTCTGGAATAGGTACCCATATGATTTCCTCTTCCAAGTTAGATTCATATGAGTCACGTCATTCTTTAACTATCTTGCAGTCGTTGAACATGATGATGTTAACTAGGGGAGGCATGTTGGTAGGGGGTCATTCTTTTATGGTACAACTAGGTAGAGGGGATATGGAATAAAATGGGAGGATGGATGTGGAAGGGATGGAATTCTCAATGGCGAAAGCAGGCAAGAAGCTAGGAACATGTGCAGTGGGCTGAGAGGATGTAAGTTAGCGTGGTGGAGTGGGAGGACTATAAGATGGTAGCATAGGTTACCCCATTGACAACATTTCCACACACTAGATTTTTGAGCTTCCATTCCTTCCACCCACTCTGTAATCTAGGGCAACATCCCAATGATGAAGTGCAACTTCTTTTGTGTGCTAAACCAGCCTGATACAGGGCCGACCCATGGACAAGGGGCCTTGTAGCCAATTTCAGCTGTCATTATCGAGCACTTGACTCTGAGCTACATCATGTCCATCTCCGTCTTTTACACCTTCCTCTCAAAATCAGCTTTGGCCAAAATGTTTCCACCATCATCTGCATAATCCTATTCTTCATAAATATCTTAGAAAAAAGTGGGTTGTATGCATTTTCGGGATAATGGGGCATATAAAAATTATTTGGAGGAGGATTTTGAAACTATGGGGATGGAGGGAAATAGTTATGTTACTATAAATGAGACTTTTATGGTAGGAAAGAAGTCATGACTACACAACCTCATGGAATAGAAGAAGATGAAATATTTGTAAACAAAAATGGATGAAAATGGATGGGAGAAGGTCTACAACTTAGAGCATGGGTTGTTGACTAGATGGAGTTGTCATATGTGCTTACATATGCCTCAAAAGGCTGAATCTCACCAAGAACACATCTACTTGATGAAATGAAGTGGTAAGATGCTTCATACCTATCCCACCAGGCATGCCAAAACTATTAGTGTGGTTGTACAGGGGCTTATGATTTGTTGTTTATAATGAGACACCTCAAAAAGATGGAATTTTAACTTCAGTGTCCCACAAGGCATGCCAAAACTATTAGTATAGAATCACAACACCCCCAAATGTCTTGGTATCTGAGTGGTGTATTCAGTGTGATTGCACAACATTAGACCATCTCTCAAGTTGTGGGACTTGCAAAACTTGAGATGGACATCCAGAGAAGGTTGATTCCTGCTTCCTAAAATGCTTGCCACAAGCTACTCTAGTGCAGGTAGACCTAATCTATCCTAATCTAACCATTCCAAGGGGACAGGGAGAGAGAGAGTGTGTGAAAGAGATCCTACGCTAAGTGGTGATACACTAGAAAAGGAAGTGGTTGATCACAGATCCAACTGCCTGAAGTGGAGAGAGGTGAGCAGAGGATAGGGTGGACAAGATGCACCATGGACCAGAGATAGATTTCACAAAAAACACCACTTCAAAACCCATTAAGCACAGCTCCCAGAACCTGCAATAAACATCAGAGTATGCACAGTATACCCTGCAATAATGAGAGGTAAGAAGAGAACGAAATAAGAAAGGATTGACAGAAGCATCATGAAACATATTTTATTACTCCAGAAGTTACACAATACATCACCAAATGGAAAGGGGTAAGGAAACACAATTACAGATCCATGAGAAGAGTCTTAGACTCTACATTCTACCCTAAGGAAGAAAGAGAGATGGGGCAGGAGGGAAACAATGATAAACCGTTTAAATATGCCCTTCCTTTACAATATATAGAAGAATGAGAGAGAAGGAGAGACAAAAAAATCAAACTCTATTCCAACCACCCCTGTGATATATTGAATTTTTCTCTAAAAGATCAACCACAAACCATCAATTCCCTTTACAAATCCACCTACAATCTATCAATTCTGGATCTCCATGTCTGTTAGGAATGTTGAAGAAGGAATAACAACGGATCAAATCAAATCTGATCCAATTGTTGAATCAATTGGATCATATATTAATGGTATGAAGACATTTTTCTATTTTTTACACACCTAACCTTCTCAAATTTAGGGTTTCATGCCTCCATGGCATATAGGAGGTCCATCTCTTTCCAAAAATTCTTCTCTTGCTTTAATTTGACTTTCCAGTTGAAAGATATGCTTGTCTAAAGATCAAGGTCGTGAGCGTGTAATATCTAAAAGGAGTCTATCCATACCGGGTCCACATGGCAGCCTCACATATCTTGAATATTTGGCTCCTTCCTTTCACTCTTGAAATCACACCGAACTGACACATGGTGGCTTCTGCATGCTCCTTTGTATTTTTCCTGAGTCCCTCATGTTGGTGGAGACAATGTTCCTGACTTGAGATATGTAGAGGCTTCGCGCTCATTTACAAACTACCCCCACATTTTACCTTTGAAGTTGTGCGGTTGAGACACGTGGATGCCTCCATAGGCTTTGCAATTTTCAACAGCTGCCCTTACCTCTTCATACTCTGACCACATGGTGAGGTGGCACTTGTTTGGGGATTGCCTTTTTGGCCACACCTTTGAAATTATGCCAGAGAGACATGTGGGTCCTTCTGCGGCTCTTCACTATTTCTTATGTTTTGGCTAAGTCCCTATTGCTTGGTGGGGGGTCATATATTTGATTTTGGACATGTGGAGGCTCAACGCACATTTGATTCTACCTCTTGAGTTTTAACCTTTGGAGTTACGTCATGATGACACGTGGATCTGTCTGCTAGCCGTTCGATAGTTAGTTGATTTACATGGTCAAATATACCTTTTCAGGCTTTGGACATGTGGATACTTGGCACTTGTTTGGGAAACTACCTCTAGATTTGATCTTTGAAGTTGTGTCGAGCTGACATGTTCCACCTTTCACTAGCTCTCCCATACTTAGTTGATTTTGGCCTGCTACCTTTTAGACCTTGGCATACATGGAAATTTGGGACTCGTTTGAGTCTCTGCTCTGGGTTCTTCTTTTAAAGTTACACTAAACTAACTTTTAATATGTTGACTTAGTTTCCTTTTTAGACCTGGGACACATGGAGGTTTGGTGCTTGTTTGGGGAACTACCTTTGGCTTTGACCCCTGAAGGTGTGCCATTGAAACACATGGAGGATTCTGCTATTCCCTTCATACTTAATCACTTTATATGGCCAACTCTGTCCCTTTTTCTGATTATGACTACGTCGTGAGCCCGCACTCACTTGGGGTCTCCATTTTGGATTCTATCCTTAGATTTGCATCGTTGAGGCACGTGGTACCTTCCACGGGTATGTGAATTTTCAACGGATGATGAGATCTCCCTTTAGACCTGGGACACGTGGAATCTTCACGCTCACTTAGGGACTGTCCCTTGGGTCTCACTTTTAGGGTTACGCCAATTGGATGCATGGAGGTTCAGTGCACATTTGGGACCGGCCTTTTTTTATGCATCTTTTAGAATTGTGTTGAGATGACACGTGACACCTTCCATGTGTTTTTTGTTTGGCCCCAAGTCTACTCTATGTGGCTAAGTCTGAAAACTTCGAGCCTTTCCCTATTTTCCTCCTGTGTGCTCTAGATTCGTTTTACGTCATTGGCCTCCTCACTGACCTTGTTCCTCCATGTCAAGATCAAACTCATACTCTAACCCTTCCCTTTGATTTGGGATCAATTATAATTTCTCGGGATAGATCCGACCCTTTTGCTTTTCTTGTACAAGGTCATGTTTGATCAATTTTTCCGGGGGCTAAAATTGAGATAACAAGTAGTTTCAGTCAAGGTGCGTATTTCATGGCATGGGTAACGCCAAGGTATAGGTAAATAACAAGTCCCTAAACATGATATAGGAAATGTATAAATAATTTAGGCTTGTGGGTAGGGTTTAATAAGTGTTGGTAAGGCCAAAAGGTATTTGGTAGTAGTGAATTTAGGTCAAAATGAGAAAAATGTAGGTGAAATGGTATTGATAGGTGACCAATGTTGGTTATAAGCTAACTTAGGTTGGTTTCATATGACCGACACTGGTCATGTCGACTTGGGGTTAAAAAAGAAAAATCCGTGTGCTAAGGAGTCATTTTAACTTGCTTTCATTTTGTGAAAATGTCAGAGAAGTTGGGATTCCATGTTAAGTGACTTAGTGAAGTGGCAATTTGAGTTGGATAGTTATGAGTATGGGAGTTGGTGTTATAATATGATTCCATGAGATTGAATGGAGTGAGTTGAGTAGCCGAGAGATTCGAGATAGATTTTGGCATGGAAGAGGTGGGAGAGGGTTTGGGTGGACTAGTGGTACAATAATAAGATGTGCCACCAAGAAGATGACACCGAGATGAGGTAGGAGGCATTCTTCTTATTTATTATTTTATTAAATTAGGCTTTAAAATGAAAAATTTTAGGTGGGAATATGGATTTTGAAATGGGGGTTAAAATGGGTGAAATCGAGGTGGGAAATGGAAAAATTAGGTTAACTATTGTGATAATTAGATGGAAAGTGAATTTGGGTGGGATGGGGTAGGTTGTAGGTGATTTTTAAGTGATTTTTGTGTGAAATGGGATTTGGGGGGACGGGTTTTCAGTTTTTCTTGACACGACAGAGACAGATGTCATTCTAGGTTTGGCCAACGTCAATCGACTTTGGCCGGCATCGGTCGAGTCTTAGGTGACTGACACTAGTTAAATGGAACCGATGATGGTTAAGGAAAACTAGTGATGCTCAAGGAGACAAGCACCAGTTAGGGTGAAGGAAGAATAGGGGTAAGAAGGGATAATTATGAAAGGAAAATGGGTAAAGAAGTGGAAAGTAAAGAGTTTATGTAAAGGGATAAGGGTAAAATATGATTTTTGGCTATATGGGATAGGTAAGTAGGTGAATTGAACTAAGGGAATGGGTAATAATGATAAGGGTTGGTAGGCTTGTAGGTGAATTCGGTAAAGAGGGTAGGCACAATTGATGTGATTGGGTAGGGTTTGGAATTAAGAGGTAACTAGAGGTATTCAGGTCCTAACAATGTTATGGGTTGTTGGATGCAGGCTAGGGACATGTTGAGGATGTGGGACAGAGTACCACCTCTGTTGGTACATATGTGGTCTAGTGTGACTATAGAGGAGTGGGAGAATATGACTAATTTTAGACTTATTGGGATCTGGCTTTATAGGAATATAGTTTGAGATCCTATTTTTATGGTCACGCTCATTGATAGATGGGATTCAGTGCCAAGCACATTTCATTTACCGACAGGTGATATGATTGTCACCCTAGAAGATGTGTACGGAATCCTATAGCTACCAATTTTTGGGGATCCATTGTATTCTATTTCATTAGAGGCATCATTGGAGACGATAGTGTCTATTTTTGGGGAGGTAATGGGTGAGTTGAGGTATCATAGCGCAAGCCTTAGTTATGAAAACATGTATGTAGCCCATCCTTAGGAGATGAGGCTAGTTGTATTGATGATGGAGGTAGTATGTTGCTTCACCTTAATAGATGTTGAGGGTGGGAGATTCCCATGAGCACTGATGGAGTGCTCTAGGATAAGATGGAGGAGTGGATCTACTTTTCCTTAGCACCTACATTCATAGTGCAACTATATAGGGAGCTATGGGCTATGAGAGATTGAGGTGGTTTAGTTTTTGTTGAATCTTTTTACTACACTGCTTGACATACAAGCATATCATGTGCATGTGCCCAGTTGGTTTTCCATGATATGATTGGTTTGGAGGTGGATTCATCATAGTTGGATACAAACATTGGGTACCGGTTGATGGGAAACATAGGGAGGCTATGGAAACACATGATGTTTTATACTACAGGAAGTTCCTGCAGGGACTATTAGGAGTTGATATTGTATGGAGGCCATAAAGTGGCTTACCCTCATACATGGGTATGATGGAGGTGTTAGAGGAGATTCAACTGCTGAGGTGGATACAGGGGCAGTGTGCCAGTAAGCATGAGATGATACCTATGGATAGGGTTAGATGGCAGTTTGAGCTACCACATGATGTATCTCCACCTTTCCCACAGTACTAGAGAGATAATATTGAGAGACCCATGTCTCCACCATTTCCAAGTGTGCCAAATGGGAAGGAGGAGGAGCTAATGGATAGGTGGATTGATGAAATTGTAGTTACCTATGGTTATAGACAGTGATGAGCGGCACAATGACGGGTGGTACCATCAAGACCAAGGCATTCTGATCTTGCTACCGTGATAGTACAAAGAGATGCCTTGTAGTGGTAGGTGGCCACACTTCAGACAGGAATCTTAGGTGTGCAGGCTCAGCTGACAGTAGCTCATGTACAGGTGGCCACCCAGCAATCCCAGGTGATAGCCTTACAAGCTCATCTAGCCTAGGTACAGGCACCCGTATAGGATGGTGATGTGGATGGACTATAGATGGCCACCTTACAAGCATAGGTAGCAGGTTTACAGGGTCATCTGGCCACTACACTGGCACAATTTATGGCCTTATAGGCCTAGGTTGTAGCATAGGTACCTCCAAAGGCTCAGGGATAGGGTCCCACACTACAGGTAGTAGCGGCGGGGGTAGGGTCTCATGGTACAGGGAGGAGGACATGGATCACAGGCATAGGGACCTAGGCTAGGATTAGTAGGGCAGATCTCACAGGTTATAGTGATACCTATGGCACCACCACAAATGGTGTCAATGGTGAGGTTCAAGGATGCCCTAAACAATGCCTATTATTACCAGGATCACCTGATGACTACCAGGATAGATGTTCCCTCGTATGTTGAGTATAGATCCTAGTAAGAAGCAAGTGAGAGGATGAGATCCCACATTCATATTTCATAGAGCACATGGGACCGGAAATCCTAGAGACAAGGTCAAGGTAAGGCTATTATTTCACGTAGGCCAAGCCTAGTTGAGGGGAATGTGGAGATTAGACTGAAACCCATGTACGGTGGAGAGATGGTTGCAGGGTGATAGATAGGTTGGGAGGAGGAGATAGGTGAAACTGTCCAAGAGGACATGAGGTGGGGTGATGTGTCGTCACATGAGATGTTTTGTATTTTTGATAAAAAATTTATCCTACATGTCGAAGATAGTGTGAGTGTAGACGAGAGTTTTGTGATTTTTATTATTATACCAAATTTTGTGCCAAAGATAGTGAGGATGTATCTTAGTGATTTGAGATACTTATATGTATTTTTATCTGTGTATATGTGTATTGGTACACAGACTTTTTCCTAGTTATATAGATGATGATATTTATTGTATGGATGATGTACCTATGATTTTAATTTCCATTTTTATTATGTATTTATGGAAACTAAGTGAATTAGGCATTATTGAGTCGAGTTCATGTAGGCATGATTGAGTTTAGGTCATTTAGGCATGGTTGAGTCAAGTATAAGCATGGTGGAGTCTAGGTGAGTTAGGCATGGTGTGGTCTAGGTGAGTTAGGCATGG
This sequence comes from Taxus chinensis, assembly GCA_019776745.2. NCBI lineage: Eukaryota > Viridiplantae > Streptophyta > Pinopsida > Cupressales > Taxaceae > Taxus > Taxus chinensis. The sequence goes on from CM034154.1 coordinate 123,413,008, forward strand.
TGGGGTCTAGGTGAGTTAGTCATGATTGAGTCTAGGTCATTTAGGCATGGTTGAGTTTAGGTGAGTTATGCATGGTGGATTTTTAGGTCAGTTAGGTATGATTTGGTCATGTTGTTATCTTTGATTTAATTTCCATTTTATTGTTAGTATGGAAAATAAATGATTATGTCAATTTATGTTATGGTTTAAACTTCCAAATATTTGGTATCATGGAATGGTGAATTATTTTATGTATGATGTGATGAAATGGTAGGTATGTGTTTTCACCCTCAAATTTCCCCTTAATTTCTAAGTCTAAAATTGCAAAAATTTTGAGTTGGTGCCCTTAAAGAATACTTAAAAAGAGGTATTTTTGAATTTGGAACTTTCTAAGAATTTGAGGGCTCATGAAAATCACTTCATCAGATGGGAAATTTATTCCCCTTTCCAAAAAGGTAAAGAAGTCCTCCTAACTCTTTGTACTTTTTAAGTTATGGCTCGACGGGGCTAAGTGGTCAGATTTTCCCTTTGGCAGACTAGTGGAGCTATGGGGGTATTTGTGCACATTGCTCTTTTGACAAAAGGATAATTTGGTGAAGTTTGACCTATGATCCCGCATGGAGAATATGAAAGGAAAATTTCCTGAGGCCCACCGCAAATAGGTTCCTGCCATGGTCAACGGAGCCATGGAAGACTTCATGTTTTTTAACCTTTTGACCAAAAGGTTAAGAAGTGTTAAGGGAAGCCATTTTCCCCATAACCTGCAGTGTATCTAAGGGTGCCACATGTTTAAAGAGCCAAGGTGGAGCAATGGGCCAGCAGAGGTAAACAATATTTTGCGCCTTTTTACAAAATAGGTAAAATGATGCAACGAAAGCCACACACCCATTTTTAATCAGCTCATGCCATCTATCCACATTGAATCAGAGATGCAGGCTGATGGAGGTAAATGAGATTTGACCTCCATTTCCAATCACGACGATCCCATAACCTTATAGGTCAAAAGTTTTAGCATTGCACCGTGACCCCATTTCCAATCATAGCTTGCCACATGTCTAAGTAAAAAAAGTAGAGTGGGGCTGTGGGGAAATTTGTTTCAAAGTGCCAGAACATAAAAAAATTCAAAAAAAAAGGGACTTACCCCACACCCACTCCAATCTTCTCCTTCCACATGGATAGTTTGATTTGAATGTTTTAACAACAAATCAATGGTTCATATTGAAACTGACAAATAAAATGAAATGTCTATGTATTTGTGCCAATTGGTTTTCCGCCATGGTTTTTCTTCATGATTGAATGATTTTTGAAGGGTGCAAAGGATGAAATTTTTTTGCAAACCATTTTTCTTTCCTAGAGAAAGTTATAACCACTTTTCACGAGCTATTTGATGGGTTCTAAAAGCCATTGTCGAGGTTGGAATTTTAATATGTCAGGACTATAATTTTGAACCGAAAAGAATCAATACAAGATCTTCTCTTTTATTCCTTTGTTTCTCTTTGTTCCTCTTCTCTGGTTTGAGATTAATTTAATCTCTAATATGCAAAGAAAATTTATGTTCTTTTGAATGTAATTTCGAAGAAATTTGTGTCTGTGGGATTGTATCTGGTAAAAACGTAAATGGTTCTTCTTTATATTTCATTTTTCCAATGCAAATAAGGATTTTCTCTGCAATCTCTTTTCCATGAAATTATTGCCTTCTTCTTCCTCCATCCTCTCCTTCATTCCTCCATCCTCTTGTGCTGATAATCTTCCTTGTAGAAAATACATTTCCAAGATATCAAAAGACCAAAAATTGATGAAAGTTATACATTTGTATATATTTTTATCCTTGTCTTTCAATAAGGGAACCTCTCCCATCAAAGAGGAGGGACTTGTTTGTCCCCTAACTATGGTTTCATCCCAAGTGCAAATTTGAAACCCAACATGATAACTCTGCTAGGGAATTCTTTTAATAGATTCCTTTCTAAGAAGAAAAACAATTTGATCATTCCATTGATCTGGCGACTCTGAGATACACACATGGTAGAAGAGCTCTTGGAGTTGAAGATTCTCAATTTCAACTTCTAGAGCAGTAAGGTTTTCCTCTTCCTTCAACAGGGAGAAATAGAAGAGCTCATTCTACAAGCACACCCCCTGTTGAAGACAGAACCCTTGGGAGTGGAATCCCTCAAGAGCAACTCAGCCCTAATCTTCATGCTTTGATTCTTGCTGGTGTTTCAGTTCCTCTTCAAGCAGTTTTTCCAAGGATGGCAATTCCATTACCTTGGGGCCACCAAGTTGGTCCCTTGGCTCTTCCACAACCTTTGCATGAGTTACCTAGGGGTAACAGAAAGAATTTTCCCAAATTAAGGGGTGAAGGGAAAGTGCACCCTGATGAACACATTGCATCCTTCATTGTTGCATGTGGGGTCCTCGATGTGGAACATGAAGATGTATTTGTTAGGCTGTTTATGGAGACCTTGCAAGAAAATGTAGTAGATTGGTTTTACCATCTCCCTACTAGAGTAATTACCAATTGGACCACGATGAGAACAAGATTTGAGAACCATTTCAAACCTACAGAAGATGTGCATGCTCTGCTTGCCCAAATTTCTCAAATCAAAAAGGAACCACAAGAGCCCATGAGGGAATTTGTAGCTAAATTCAATAAACTGATCAACAAGATCCCACAAGATACTAGACCCATTGATCAGATCCAAAAATGTTTCTTTTTGAATGCACAACTACCTAAAGTAAGTTATGATCTAAGGAGAGACAATCTAGCAACTTTGGATGAGGGTTAGAGGTTGGTAGTCAGCGTGGAAGATGACTTGATCATGTTAGGAAAACTAAAAAGAGAATCCCAGAAATCCAAGACATCATCTTCTCCCTCTTCTCCTGGAGGTAATTCGGATCAGTTGGTACAAAATTTGGCCAATGACCTCATTGCAATCAAAAAACAATTGGCTCAACATGCTCCATACAGTGATGTTCCAAGGAAGAATTTTTAGCCTAGGAACAGACTACCTTCTTCTCAAACCAGGTTGGCAATTGAAGGTCCACCTCTCAAAGTTCCTGTCAACGCAACATGTGAAGTCCTTGAACCTGATGATGAAGAAGAGAATGAATTGTATGATGATCAAGAAGAAGATGTTAATGAAGAGTTGGAGCAGCCCGAATATTCTAGAGTCAAATTCCTTACCACTGAAGGTGTTGATGATGAGGATGACTATGATGATGTAGTGGCTAAGATGAATAGTGAATCATATGCTATCATGACTCGAGAAAAAACCAGCAAAAAGGAGAAAGTTGTGCAGCCTGCAAAGAAATCAAAGGAGTCTTCCAATACCATTCCAGTGCTTACAAAGAGAGGTTCTCCTATCCCCACCACCTCCACACAAAAGGTAAGCTTTGTTGGTTTTTCTCCCTCCAATTCTTCTTCTAAAGCTTCTGCTGTGTCAAATGATAAAGTTGATAGGTCTAAGGTCTCTTCTATTCCTTGTAATGATACCCCATCCACATCTGGATCCTTTGATATTATTGATCACATAAAGAGAACTAAGGTTCAGATTTCTGAGGCTGAGTTTTATCAAACCCATCCCAAAGCCTTTGCCAAAATGGTTGATTTTGTCAACTCCAAATCTAAAATCCCATCCCATGTTTCCAAAGGTCTTTTGCCAACTCCTTCTTCCCCTTCCCAACCAAATCTTGTAGTTGTTGTCACATCACCCAATGAGAAAATCAGACCTTTCTATGTGACTCTCCTTATAGCAGGCCACAAGCTTAGTAATTGTGTTATTGATTCTAGAGCATCTGACAATGTAATGCCTGCTAAAGTAGCTCATGCCTTGGGCCTCACTCTTACCCACACATATGGTTATTGTTATTCTATGGAGAGTAGGGAAGTGCCTTTAGTTGGGAGAATCAAGGATGCACAAGTAGCTTTCGTTGCTTGGCTAGAGAAAAAGGTTCTGGCAACCATCTTAGTTGCTGACATTCCTCCTTCCTATAGCATGTTGTTGAGTAGAAATTTTTGAAAGGATTTGGGAGGAGAAATCTAAATGGATTGGTCACATGCCATTATCCCAATTAGTGGTAAGATGAGGAATTTGCTGCCTGAGAAGCAAGCTAAATATATTGTGTAAAAAATAGATGATCCAAAAGCACAAATATTGTATGCAGACATTGGGCATAGTAATTACATGGTCATGTCAACTGATGAGGTAAGTCCACCAAAGGAAGTTTGGCTTGATTCTAATGGTGTCTGGATCTTGGAATTTGATAGAGGCTGCTCTTCAGTTAGTTTTGAAGCTTGCATGGTGCTAATCTCTCCTGAAGGCAAGGTTCATTCTTTCTTGCCTGAACTCTATTTTGAAAATGCAAATGATATAGCTATTTATAAAGCTCTCATCCTTGGTTTGAAAAGGGAAAATGAAATGGGAGTGAGAAATCTTCTTACCCATGGAGATTCAGATCTGGTTAGAAAACAAGTTAGAAATCTTTGTCAAGTGAAGAATGGAAGGCTGAGGTGTTACAGAGATCTTGTTTGGGATTCTATTAGATTGTTGGATGCTTTCTCCATTGAATTTGTGCCAAGAAGAAATACTACTAAGGCTGATCTTTTCACTACTCCAGAATATTTTTTGTTTCCTCTCCCAAACTCTTTGGACAATGAATGTAGAATTCCTTGCAATAAAAAAGAGAAGGTTCTGTTTCTTAATGCTGCTCATTATGACCCCTCACATTTTCAGGTATTCATCCCTCTACATTATCATCATTCCAGTAGTGGATTCCTTCCTTTTTCTCCATCTGGGGTATGCCAATGTAACATTTCTTCCAACCATGAAGAAGATAAACAACTCGAAACTCCTTTCCAATCTGCAATAGATTTTGTAGAAGATATGTCATGTGCTAAGGCTGAATGTTTTTGTTTTGAAAGAAATGATCCTATACTTGTGGAGGTGGATGTTTGTAATAACAAGATGGATTAGACTTTTCTCTTTCCCATGGTTGAAGAATTTCAATTTGTAGAGATGAATATTTTTGTCAATCATCCTCTTGTTGTTTTGAATTTTTTCCATGATAAACAAATGTTTGTACCTGCAAAAAATGAAATCAGTGAAGGCATTAATTCTCCTATTATTTTTGCTGATAAAATATGTGCACATGGATCTTTTGGTAGTCTCCCAAAATGGATAGAAGATGGAACTTCATGCTTGGAATCTTCTCTTTGAAATTCTGATTTTAATATCTCTATTTCAGCATATTCTATGGAGTGTTGGAAGAATGAAGATGTGTTCTCTAAGGATAAAACAACAAATATTCAGGTTGAAGGAAATGATAATGATGAGTCATTTGGTGCTTCTTTCCCAATTCTTCTTGAAGGTTGTTACAAGGAATTTTTTTTGGAAATACATGGGTTTTAAGATCTATGTCATGATATTTTTCAAACTTATCACACAGATGTGATCAGCAGTTCACTGAAGTACGGAGTTGGTGTTGTAAAGATTGGATCTTGTCTTGAATCTAATTTTCATACTTCGGTTGAGTACAGAGATCAGTTTGGAAGTAGCCATGCATTTTATGAGATTTTGGATGGCATCATTCTTTCACAAAAGAGGAGCTTTGGGTAGGTATTCAAATTTTCACAAGAATTGGATGTTTTCAGTCTTAGGTATCATTATTTGGGTGGCCTTCTTGTCTCAATTTTTCTTTTCAAGCCACATAGTATCCACATGAGGTTTTGGTGTGCTCAATTGCTCATTTTCCAGTCATGGGTATCTCATACCTTTACTTGGTTGTTCCACAAAGGTACTTATTTTTCCCAGCCTGTCTCTAGAGTTGTGTAAAGTCCTAGGTGATTAGGGAGTCCCTTTGTACATTGTGTATAGTCTTTGTTTTTGGTTTGTTTCCTTTCCTGCCTTGTGTGTGTTGTCTTGTATTGATTTTTCCTTTTGACTCCTTTCACCCAATGGATAAGGCACTAGTATTCATTTCCCAGATTTGGTATGTTGTTCTTGATCTTACCTTGTGCTTTTGTTTCAATCAAAGTCATCCCTAGAAAGAGTCAGTTGTTATCACCCTCAAATTTCCCTTTAATTTCTAAGTCTAAAATTGTAAAAAAATTGAGTTTGTGCCCTTAAAGTATACTTGAAAAGAGGTATTTTATAATTTGGAACTTTCTAAGAATTTGAAAGCTCATGAAAATCACTTTATCAGATGGGAAATTTCTTCCCCTTTCCAAAAAGGTGTAAAAGTCCTCCTAACTCTTTTTACTTTTCAAGTTATGCCTCGACGGGGCTAAGTGCTTAGATTTTCCCTTTGGCGGACTGGTGGAGCTGCGGGGGTATTTGTGCACATTGCTCTTTTGACAAAAGGATAAGTTGGAAAAGTTTTACCCATGAGACTGCGTGGAGAAGATGAAAGGAAAATTTCCCGAGGCCCGCCACGAATAGGTTGTTGCCACGTATCATCTTTGAATCGGGCCAGTGGAGCCATGGAAGACTTCATGTTTTTTAACCTTTTGACCAAAAGGTTAAGAAGTGTTGAGGTAATATTTTTTCCCCATAACTCGTAGTGTATCTAAGGGTGTCATGTGTCCAAAGAGCCTAGGCTAAGCAATGGGCTGATGGAGGTAAATAAGATTCTGCGCTTTTTTGCAAAATAGGTAAAAATGATGCAACGAGAGTTGCGCACCTATTTCCAATCATCTCATACCACGTGTCCATGTTGAATCAGAGCTGCAGGATAGCAGAGGTAAATGAGATTTTGTGTTTTTTACAAAATAGTTCAAAATGTTCATAATTGAACCGTGGCCCCATTTCCAATCATAACTTGCCAGTGTCCAAGTCAAAAAAGTAGAGCAGGGCTGCAAGGAAATTTATTCCAAAATGCCAAAACATACAAAAATTCATGAAAATGAATGGGACTTCCCCCACACCTACTTCAATCTTCTCCTTCCATGTGGACGATCCGATTTAAATGTTTTAACAACAAATCAATGGTTCATATTGAAACTGGAAAATAAAATGAAATGTCTGTTTATTTGCACCAATTGGTTTTCCACCATGGTTTTTCTTCATTATTGAATGATTTTTGAAGGGCACGAAGGATGAAATCCATTTAAAAACCATTTTTCTTTCCTGGAGGAAGTTATAACCACTTTTCATGAGCTATTTGATGGGTTCTAGAAGCCATTGTCGGGGTTGGAATTTTGATATGTCGGGACTGTAATTTTGAACCGAAAAGAATCAATACAAGATCTTCTCTTTTATTCCTTTATTTCTCTTTCTTCCTCTGCTCTATTTTGAGAATCATTTAATCTCTAATATGTGAAGAAACTTTGTGTTCTTATGAATGCAATTTTGAAGAACTTTATGTATGTGGTATTATATCTGGTAAAAACGTAAATGGTTCTTCTTTGTATTTCATTTGTCCAATGCAAATAAGGGTTTTCTCTGTAATCTCTTTTCACTGAAAGTATTGCCTTCTTCTTCCTCCATCCTCTCCTTCATTCCTCCATCCTCTTGTGATGATAATTTTCCTTGTAGAAAACACATTTCCAAGATATCAGAAGACCACAAATTGATGAAATTTGTACGTTTCTATATATTTTTATCATTTTCTTTCACTGAGGAAACCTCTCCCATCAAAGAGGAGGGACTTGTTTGTCCCCTGACTATGGTTTCATCCCATGTGCAAATTTGAAACCCAATAGTATGCATGTTTGTTTTAATTTCCAAGTGTTGTAGAAAATGGAAACTAAGGTAGAATGTGAATATGAAAAATGGAGGGGGAAATTCGTTACGGTAAAGAGTGGTCAAGATAATCTCCAAGGGCCCCATGCCCTCAGAGTGTTGTCTACATATCCTCGGTGAAAAGGGGACTCAGACTAATGTAGTTCTCCCATAAGCTAGGGAATAATATGATAAGGTAGATGGATGGGTTGGTAAATTTTAGGCATGATTTATTTTAGGTCATTTAGGCATGGTTTAGTTTAGGAAAAATAGGTATGGTTGATTTTAGGTCAGTTAGGCATGGTTGAGTTTAGGTGAATAATGAAGTCTTAAAATGTAGGTGTTAATGGCCTAGTCTTGTATATGATAATCAACAAGTAATGAAAAAGGTGATTGGTAAAAGATTGCAAAAACTCACCTAATTGATAAAACCATAACAATTTTACCCTACCAAATATGGGCTTGTGAACGTAAGACCCTAAAGGCATTACATAATTGACTATTCTAAGCGTGAAGAAAGTCACATGATCACAAAATGCCTCATTTACAGCACATCCCTTGATTCGGCAGGAAATTAGGGTGAAAAGGAAATGGGGTGAAAACGGTTTGGTTTGAGCACAACCTAGTGTGAGACAGCATGCCTACTTGGTAAGAGACCCGTGATCAAAATAGGTAAGTCCATGATGAAAAAGTTATCTTTTTATTTTTTCTCTTGTTTTTATATACTGATCAATGTAGGAAACCTATATGGGATGAGTATATGATTTCCTTAAGGTCTTCATGAAGTTGATCAATATGGGAAGCTTCTAAATATTTTATTTTATTTTTTGCAAGAATAGTCTTCTTTTGATGATAGACTAAGTACAATATGGTTATCTTTGTATATTCATCCTTCAAGGGAGTAGTCTATTTATAGCAGGGAGATATAGAGAATAGATGTCCCATTTGAGGGAGTCATCTTTTTGCTAGAATTTTGACTCAAGGAGTTGAATCTAATTTTACTTTTGAAATTGTGTTTCTTTTGAACTTTTAAGTCATGGACAAGACTATAGAGAAAAATAGGCTCATGTTTTAATGACAAAACTACAGCACACAAAAATAAACTATGAAAGAGAGGGTTTAAGTGACAAACGACCATGGGATTCCATCTTGAAAAAGATGAAAAGTATCCATGAGAATCATGTCATGAATAGAGTCATAATACTCAAATTGAAGACAATGTTGAAAGGTAACAGGTAATCACATGATTATTTTTTAGTCATTGTTCCTTAAAATAGGTAAGTGGAAGGTGAACGGTGCTCAAGGCACAAGCACTTAATGGGTAGAAGGTGATATAGGACTTGATTCAATGATAAAATGGTTGAATATGCAAAGCATTGAGGGGCCCAGGTTCAGGTTTACCTTTAAGTGAAGACAAATGATAAGCACTTGATCCATAGGTATGAGAAACAATATACAGTCCAAACCAATTAGAAAAAAAATTGCCCCGTTTACTTATATCTTCTTTTGTTACTGTCTGATTTTCCTTCAGGATGAGGTCGGTGACCTGGAAGGTTCGTTCATGGACACATTTATCATAGGCACGTTTGATACATTTTTGGTAGATTTAGAGGTGATCAAGATCATTAAGACGATGTTCATCTAATAACTCGAGTTGTTCTAAATGGTCTTGGTGAAATTCATCATCGTTGAGCATCTCTTTAAGTGAGATACGGAAAGATACAATCTAAAATTCAAGAGGCAGAATAGCCTCTGTACTGTAGATCAGAGAGAAAGGTGAGGCATCAGTTGAATTAAAAATACTAGTGTGATAAGCCCATAAGGAAAAATTCATGTGTGTTTTCCTATCCTTTCCAGTATCGTCAACTACTTTCATAATAATTTTTTTAAAGGTTTTTTTGGTTGACTCAGCTTGGCCATTGGTTTGAGGGTAGTAAGGTGAAGAAAAGATGAGTTGAATGTCAAAGGCATCACATAGTTTTCGTAAGGTTTTGTTTTTGGATTGTTTTTTCTTATCAGTGATGAGACGATGAGGAACACCAAAGCAACAAATGCTGTGATGGTTGATGAACTCACATATTTTCTCAGCTTTTGTAGAAATAAGAGATATGGATTATGCCCATTTAGTTTACTATTCAGTAGCAGTAATAATCTATTTATGGCATTGGGAAGAATGAGGAATGATCTCTTCGACAATATCCAAACCCTATTAAGGCCAAAGGTCTCGTGTAACCTGTAAGACATGAATATGCATGTGATGAAGATTAGTATACTACTGGCACTTCACAAAATGTTTGACATAATCACAATAATTATAGTTTAAGGTAGGCCAATAATAACCCATGCAGAGAATGCATTTTACAATAGCTAAAACACTGAAGTGAACTTCCTCGATGGTGTAGGGAAATTCAAAACTTGTAAGGCATCATAAGAGGATACCATCAAAGCCACATTTATAAATAAGACCACCCATGAATACATAGTGAGAGACACTTTTGATAAAGGCTTGTTGTCCATTGCGAGTAAGGTCTGGAGGTAGAATTGAAAGGAAAAGGTAGTCAAAAATTGCTTATATCAAATGTCACATGGGTCAGTTTCAATGGTTCTGACAAGGTTAACATCTCGAAATAGATAGGAAGGTGATTGCATCCATTTTACTGTGAAAAATATTTTTGATTTAGAGAGCGAGGTAGCACTTTGAGAACCAAGACATGCCATGGTGTCCACAAATTTATTATTGGAACGTGGGGTGGTTTGAATTTCATAACAGTCAAAGGTAGTCAAAATTATATCTACATGATGCTTATACTTTTGAAGTATCTCATTACAACATTGGTATATACCATTAACTTGATTTATAACCAGTTTGGAATCATCAAAGATATTAATTGACTTAATTTCCAAGGAAATGGTGGTTTGAAGGCCTAATATGAGTGCTTCATATTCAGTGATATTTTTAGTAAATTCAAAATATAGTTTGAAATATAATAGCATATGTTCATTTTCAAGTGGAATGAGGATAACTCTAGCACTACCCCCATATTGACATTTGGAACCATCAAAGAATAAGGTCATCTAGTAACTTGTATCGTCCAAAGAGAGGGTAGTAATGGATTCATCTGGGAAATTGAATTTATAGGATTGATTACTAGAGAAAGGTGCCTCTGCAAGTTGGTCAGTGATGGGTTTTCCTTTGACATATTTTTGATGAGTGAATTCAAGGTCTGGGTTTGTAAACAGCATGATCCAACGTGTAGCACAATGATGTTGGTAAGGCTTGGTGTACATGTAATATAAGGGGTTTGTATTGGTGACAATGAATTTTTTTGGGTTAAGTAGGTAATGTCAAATATTAGTGGCAACAAGAACTAAGGCTAAGAAGAGTTTTTTTTCACATGGGTGTATCTAGTTTTGTAGTCTAGAAGCATATAAATTGTATGGTAAAACATTTATTCCCTATGTTTCTTATCACAATGAGTGAGCATGGCACCCAAGGAATGATTAGTAGTAGAAATGCAAAGGTAAAATGGTTAGTCATCCTTAGGAGGAATGAGCACAGGTGGTTGGAGGAGGTATTATTTTAAGGCCTCAAAATCTTTGTGGCATTCATCATCCCATTTGAATGAGACGCCATATTTTAGGAGATGATAAAATGGATAGCAATGGTCGAAGAGCTACGAAATAAAATGAAGAATAGATTGCAAATTCTCTTACAAACTACGCAGTTGATGAAGGTTATTTGGTGGAAGCATTTCCAGAATAGCCTTGATATTATTAGGATCAACTTTAGTGCCACGCAAAGAAATGATAAAATCAAGGAGCTTACCAAAGAGAACAAAAAAGACACACTTCTTAGCTGAAGGAAAACATAGTACTTGATGAGACGGTTGAACATGACCTTAAGGACTATAAGGTTATCAGCCCAATGTTTGGATTTGGTAAGGAGGTCATCAACGTAATCTTCCAACATGTGATGCATGATGTCATGAAAGATATAAGTTATAGCCTGCTAATATGTGGCACCAGCGTTCTTAAGGACAAAGGGCATGACTTGATAATTGAAGGTCCCCCAAGGATTCATGAAGGTGGTTTTGTGTTGATCTTATAGGGCAAGTAATATTTGGTTACAACTAAAGAAAATGTCCATGAGTGATATCATCTCATGGTTGGCAGTAAGATCAACTAGTTGGTCATTACTAGAGAGAGGAAAGTCATCTTTAGGGAAAGCTAAGTTAAGGTCATGTAAATCCATGTAAATGCAAAGTCCCCTATCACTTTTTTGATAGGAAAAATGTTAGAGATCCATTGAGGTCAATTAATGGGTAGGATGAAGGAAAATGAGAGAAGGCGCTATATTTCTTCTTTGATAAGAAGGGAAATGTGATGATGCATTTTCCATAGCTTTTATTTTACATGTTTGGCTTCAGGAATAGTTAGGATATTGTGGACCACAATGTTTAAGCCAATACCAGGTATATCAGTATAGGACCAACCAAAAGAATTCCTATGATCTCGAAGGAATGAGGTAAAATCTTCCTTCTCAGTAGCATCTAAATATTTTCTTATCTTTAAAATGTACGGTTTTTCCTGAGTGTTAAACCTGAGTTTGATGGTCGATTCATTTAACATGGTTCGTGTCTTAGAAGGAAATGATCAATGAATATATGAATCTTCCACACCAAGATAGGTGAGAATAGACTCAACATCCTGACATTGAATGACATTAATAGAAGGTATATCTTCATTGATCATGTTAGGATATCAGAAGGGAAGAGAAGAGGGAGCCTCAACATCTCATTGTTAAGTTAGAGATCCTAAGGAGATGGTGTTCACGAATTTTTTTTAGGAGGAATGGATTCTAGATCTATAGACTCCATGGGTGAAGGGGGTGAAGTTGGTAAATGGGGTGAAGAAGGTTTTTCATCCTCAATGATTTCGACACGGGCCTTCTTGGAAGATGGTTCAGTAAATCCAATACCAATGGGGTATTTATGTTTTCAAGTGGTATATGGGATGACAGTATAGTGGCCTTGTTAGTAGAACCCAAGTCCAAATCATTTCCATGCACAACAATGGAGGAAAGTGTTTGTGAAGTGACAATTGCTGAGAGATTTAAGGTCAGATGAAAATGATCACATTTGGGAAGGTGGGTCAAGTGAGTAGGTAGAAGTATCAAATCCCCCATATGATAAGTTGGTGCGAAGGTGGGGAGGACTGTAAGGGAATACATCACTTATGTGGTGATCATAGGAAGGATGTTGGCATGGGTTGCCATACTCTTGATGACTAAGGAATGCGTCGATGTTGTATAGGCGGTATTCCCCCAAAGCGATAAATTGAAACAACCTTCTAAGGGATGGTCAATCAATATGTGGGTAGCAAGAATAGATGAATCACTAGGTTATTGAGAAGAAGAAGCATTAGTCGTTTGATAAGTAGATGTGTCATCAGATGAGTCAGATACAGAGGATATGCCGGCAGTGGGAATAGAGGATTTAGGTGTGGGAGAGGTAGTGGCAGCATTGGTCGATGGTGTTATGGGTGAAGGAGAAGTGGTAGCGGTGGTAGATGCCTTAACTAGTACAAGGACATCATTAGGTCAATACAACGTGTTGTAGTTTTTTAATGGTGAAGGGTTAACTTGAATGGTATACTTATGTCCTTCATGTTCAAATTTTAACAACAATTTAAGTTTGAAGGAACACAACTCATGACATAGATCCAAGGTTGTCCAAACAACAGGTATACTGGAACTCCCCCTGTAAGACATAGAACAATTCTAGAACTATACAGGTGCCCACACAAATGTGGAGAATGATGCTACCAAGGGTATAAGTGATGGTATCATTGAATGAACGTAACATAACTTAGTTATTATGCATGAAATTAGCATGGATGTGCATTTAGTTGTAGGAATGAGTGGATATGATGTTGATGTAGGCACCACCATCGATCATAATGCATCAAACACATATATTATTAATGTAAATAGAAATGCAAAGGGTGGGATCAGGATCATCTAAGTGGAGAGGTACAATCTCAGCATCAGAGAAACTAAACGCAGTTACTTGATCAATAGTGGTAGGTGTAGAGGAAGGGGATGAATTGGTGAGGGAGGCCCTATGGTGAGGAGTGATGATGGAGGCCATGGGCATGAAGTTGTTAGGTAAAACCTCGATGGATTGAAGAACCTCCATGAGAGCCTATCGATCGGATTCAAAATTTTAGACAAGGTTATAAAAATACATTTTTTAGAGGGGATTGGTGCAATTGTTTTATCATTGTACGTTGGGTGACCCTATCATAAATAGGTTATTTGGGTCCCCGAATTGTGATTTTTGCTGTGGGTGCAGATGGTATAGTGGGCACATGATTGGTGGATGGGTTGGTTGTTTTCTCCTTTCCTTTGTCCTTTTAGGTGCGAGTGCCAACTTGGAACATATTAATCTTAGGAAGAGAGGTGGATAGAGAAGGCGTGTCAAGAAAATTATAATGACATGATGGATTAAAACCTAGTGTGGTATAAAAGCCTTTTGAAATGAGTACGGCACACTGGAATTTTGGTAGGATTTTTGCTATCTCTCTTATATGGACCATATTAATCTCAAATTTCAAAGGTGGATAAAAGGGTTGTGGAGGTGGTGATGCAGGATGTTGAATAAGTAGTGGGTGAGGGATGTGTGTAAATAGGTGGATGTGGAACTAGATATTTGTCTAGAAGATCATCATCATCATATTTTTGTTCGGGAGGAAAAATTTGGAGAATAATTTTTAGAGCCTTATAATTCTCTACATCATGTCCTGGCACACGATGATAGGTAAGTATTTTAGTATCATCAAACCCTTTTAGTTTGCATTTTAGCGGGTCATAAGGTGTAAGAGGTGGTAATGTCATGACGGAGGTCTCTAAAAGCTTAGCTAGAATGTTGGCGTAAGACCCTACCAATGGATCACAATGAGAGGTGAGTGTGGGTCTAGATTGAATTGTAGGTGGATTTTGTGGGAGAGGCATCACAGGAGGTGGAATTAGATGTGAAATGGGTTTGACCATGGGCTTGGAAGGTGGTACTGTTTTATATTTGGGTTGTTCCTTCTTGGGTAAAGGCACAGTAGATGAACTAGCAATTGAATGTGTTGTATGCTTAACTACCTCTTTGGAGGGTAGTCAAATTTTCAACTTTGGTTACACCTTCTTGGGTAAAGGTGAAGAGGGATTATGTGATTTGGAAGGGAAGGCAGATAGTGGAATAGGATGAGTTATCCAAGGTGATAAAGGAGGCACAGTGAAGGTTACTAGTAGAGGTAAGGTGGAAGGTATGGGTTGAAGATAAGGAAATCTCATAGGTACTGATGAGGTTATTTTAGGTGGTGAAGGTATAAGTGGTAAGAAATATGCGGGTAATGGTCAAGATGTACATTGTGCATGTAAGTTGGGTGTAATAAAATATCCTAATGAAGAAGTAGGCTACATTTCTTTTGGTTTTCCTTAGATAAGAGGTTGTTTGGCCAAGGTAGAAGGGAGAGGTCCTAGGATGGTGGGCAATCGTGAAGGTGAAAAAGGAATAGTGGGTGAAACTAGTGTATGCGGCCTAAAAGGTTGGGTCTTCCTTTTAGGTGGAGGAATAGTTTTTGTGTGGGTTTGTGAAATTGTGGCTAAGTATTTTTTGACAAGAGGATGAACTAAAATTGTTTTCGGGATGGATTCTAATGTGATGATGGTTCTAGATGTAGGGGAAGGTATAGGTGCAAGTAGGTTCTTAGGCATAGGATCAGATTTGATTGTGGGTAAGGGTTTAGGTAAAGGCGAGGGTGATGAAGAAGAGGTTGTTATGACCAGTATAGACATGGTTGGTTTGATGGTCCTAAATACCTTTGGATAAATCATAGAGGTATCAACAGATGACATTTGCATTTGGGTTGAAACGGGTATCCGAAGATGCCCCCAAATAATGGAATTATCAACATAATCAAAATGCTCTTCTAGGTGTGAAAATGACAATGTTGTAAGAGGAGATGACCTTGATTTAGCAGTAATCCCTGTAAAATATATATTAGAGATAGGGAACTTGTTGGCTTTGAAATTTTTGGGTAACAGAGCTGAGAGTTAATCAACGGGATCCTAGAAGGCTAATGGGGAATTGTCGCCAACATGTAGTGGTACACCTAAAGGATCCCCTATTGGTAGGGGAGATGGCAGGTGGGATGAGGTAGGTTCCTCTTTTAGTAGAGAGGAAGGTGAGCATGACCCTTTAGTGGTTAGGAGAGTTAACACTGCATGTTATTCATTAGGTTATGAGGAGAGTGATGAAATGGCATTGGAAAATATTGTGGTCTCCTATGTGGGTGAAGGGGGAGATCAAGGTATCTTCTTTGTGGGTGAAGGAGTACATGAAATAGGCTCTTCCATGGGTAAAGGAGATCATGTTATAATCTCCCCGATTGAGGGGATAGGAGGAAATTACAGAAGGGTTGGTATGATGTCAAACACAGTATGGACCTCACGGACATTATTTTTGTTAGTATAAGGTTCGCCAGTTTGGTTAGATGGTGGGGTGTGGTTAGGGAATGGATTCTTGAAGATATGAAAGTTTTAATTAGCTAGTGCATATTTTTCCAAGACAAGATCTCTATTGTCTAAAATTTCCTGGATGATATTTTTGAAGGTTATACAATTACCACTGCTATGGCCTTTAACGCGATGATAGTTGCAATAGTCATGTTCCTTATACCATGTAGGAATAGGAAGAGTGGGGTCAAAACCACTATGATGTTTGATGGGTGGTACAATAATTGCTCTGGATTTAAGAATTTTTTATAATACTGAAGAATAAGGCTCCCTGATTGGATTTTACTTTCATTGTTCTCACCTAAATTAGAAATCTTAAATGGGAGAAAGGTTGGAAGAAGGTTTTGATTTATTAAATGGGTGAGATGGGATAGATTTTAAAACTACCATGTTGGTAGATTCTTTTTCTTTGGAATAATTATTTTGTGGTTTTTAAAAGGAAGACGCATCATTGGATTTGAATGCAGAATTTTTCTTACTAAATTGAATTTTCTTCTCTTCTATGGCATGGATTTCATTTTTTCTAGCCATGGTGAATGCTTCATCAAAGGTATGGAAGGTTTGGACTTAGAGATTTGGTGAGATGTGTTTAGCACAAGCCCGAATGAATAAATCTATAATCTCGGTTTGAGGTAGTTAGAAAGTAAGGTGGTTGTTGAGGCTCTGCCAATGAGTGACAAAATCTGTGATAAACTCATCATCTTATTGTCGTGTTGAATATAAGTCATTTATGGTGACCTTCTTGATGATATTGATTGAAAAATGGTCTAGGAAGGCTTGACCCAATTGGTTGAATGAATAAATGGAATGTCAAGGTAAACCACTATATCAATCTAACATGGGTCTTGTTAAGGACATTGGGAATGTCCACAAGAATAGAGCGTCATCAAGAGCGATTAGATAGTACCCATGTTTGAAAGACCACAAGTGTTGGTGTGGGTCCTCTTTGTTGTTGAACCAGTTGAATATGAGCATTTCCCAATGTGTAGGGTATGGATGAATGGGAATAGATGGATGACTAGGCTCATTACAAATTTCATCATATGTTAAAGATTTACGAGATCCAGAAAATGATGCTTCCAATGTTTGCATATTTTTCATCATCATTTTAATAAGGTAATTAGTAGGTTCTGATGACTTGGAACCCCTTGCAATATAGGGGGTTGATGATTAATGTATGATGTCGACGGCATTTTAGTATATGGTGGTGTCAAGTATGAGAACTGCAGGGGGGGAATAGATGTAGGTCAAAAATATATCGAATAGGTGATAGACGAGATAGGTGGTTGTTGATCATATGTCTAAGTAGGTGGGGTGGATGTAGCAATCCTTGTAGTGATTGCAGGTAAATATTGTGATATGGATATGATGATGTTTTGAAATGGGGTATGGGTTACCGACACCATGGACGGTTGTGATGTAATAGGTATATATGAGCTCGTGGGTATAGATGCGTCGATGATCATGGTGCCTGATGAAGGAATGTATGACACCATGGGAGAAATTGACATCAAAAGTGCGACAGATGTTATAGGTGCCTCAAATATTGATGATTTGGGGTCAATTTGGGATACTACAGGTTGTAAGGTGGACGAAGGTAACGTCGAGATAGTGGTATCTGATACAGAAGTGAGGGTGAGGGCAAGAAGAATGGACACAGGCATGTCATAAACCAACTATCCTGATGAATTGCAAGTGGAGGAATGGATAAGATAATGTTATAAGGTAGTGGGATTGTGGTCAAGGAGTCTTGAAAACTCCTTGTCACTAGTATTGATGACAATGTGCTGAGTAGGATCCATAGGTGACAAGATGGAAGGTGGCGATAGGTTAGGAAAGATTATATGAAGGCTTGCGTGGAGTAAAAGGGTGTTGGCATGAATATGAGTAAAAACCATGTGAGTTGGTGTAATCTTGGCTATTTTTCCTCTGTAAATGACACAAAAAAATTGAAGAAATGGATAAAAATAGTTCTAGGAGGCAAAAACAAGTCATTTTTTAAATTAAAAATTAAAACACAAGAGCTGATAGTGGTTGGGTTAACCGATGACAGTGATAAGGTGACCAATGTTGGTTAGGATAACCGATACCAGTTACTGTAGGAAATCAAAAATTTTACAAATGGGGCAATAACTAATGAAAATGAGACAAAACTGAATCTAATTGTGATTTTAAAGATCTAGGGGTATGATGATATGTCGAAGGAATTTCAGAAAGAACATAAAATGTGGTGAATGTTGTTTTTGGTAAAATGACCAAAAATCAAATAACTAACAACGGTCAGGTAAACTGATGATGGTCAGAGTAAATCGATGTTAGTCACTAGACCAATATTGGTCACTATAAAATTTGAAAATATAGAGACAGTTGATTTTTGTGACTTAGATCAGGTAAAATATCAACCTAGAAACTAGAGTATGATAGTGATGGACCCTAAAACAATCAGAAAAATTTGGAATACACCAACTATAATTGTGAACTATGAAAGGAAGAAAGAAAAAAAATGGAGAACATGTCCTCACGACTATAAAAACACAAATCAAATCATGCAAAAGTTAAGAAATACAAAATCCTATGGGTGAATTTTATGTTTTAGATTATGTTATTTAATACTGACTCATGAATAGAATAGTTTTTTTGGTTAAATACAAGGTTTCCTATGAAAATCCAAGATCTAAGGGTGGTTTCAAGTAAGGTTTTGGCAGAGGCGGTCCTTTCTCTAAGATAATGACTAGACAGAGAAATTAGTAAGGCATCCACTATTAATCCTCTGATCTTGTGATCATTGACAACTTCTTCCAAGTAGGAGGATGTTTAAGAAGATGTATAAATTATGTAAGTGGTTTGGTATAGAGAGAGTGTGTGTAAGTGAACTACGATTTAATTAGTTAACCATCAGCTAGGCATGAATTCCAACCTATAGGTTTCCCTCAAATTAATGTGAGCTATAATGCAATAATCCATAATGAAATGCAAGTGTTTTAAGCCCAAATCCACATTTACATTTGTTGTAATAAATGGAAAACAGGAAGAGAGATGCTCTTTCACTAATGCAATGCAATAAAAGGAAGATGTGTTCCTTTTAAAGAACTAAAAGTATGATTTATTTTAGACAATAACAAGAAGGAGAATATTCCAAAGAAGAAAATTAATGTGAATACATTTCAAAGGGAAATAAACACACAATTTTTTCCTAAGAATGCAAAGGAACCCCTAATGGGTGCCAAAATGTTTCATCGGATTCTTATAATGAAATAGATAAGGGTAGTAGGCCAAGGAGAAATACATGTTTGTGATGTTAGTTGAAGGTTGTGCGCATGTTTTGATTTCCTAATCCAAGTTGATTGGAAGAGATCCCTTTTGAGTAGGAGGAACTATCCTGTAAATCAAAAACAATACCATCAAATAGAGTTAAACAAAACAATGAGTTGATTGGCTAACGGAAGCTAGATTCGGGAAGTGTGATACTTCCTAAACAGGGTGTCAATCCACTTCTATATAAAAATATTAAAGCTAGTAAAATCATACATGAAGCAAATATCCTATTGGAATTGAAATGATTTAGGTCTCATACAAAACAATAAGAAAGTTCATGTAAAAGGTTGTTTAAAGTCAAAACGGGAGGGTTGACAGGCTGGTGTTGAATTGTAGGTCTAGTACATGGTCTGGTTAAGGTCTGGTGAGGATTATAAATGGTTCTATGATATTGGGAAGTGGGTATTAGCTCGTTGGTCTGAGATATATTGACAGACATAGTAACCAATTTTAGTTGGTTGACCTATGCAGGTAAGGTGGAGTGACTGACATCAGTTGGCTAACTAGATTTGGTAGGGAAAATTAGTAGAAATTTGTTAAAATTGGTTTATTACACTGCTCGTGATTGCATAGAGGTTGGAGATGGTGAGGGTGAGGTCGTAAAATGATTATGAAGACTCAAAGATGATCAGGAGAGGGTGAAAATACGTGGAAATTATGGGTATCATCAGGTGATGGGTCTATTGAAGGGAGGAAGTATATGGGTGTGGAGAGAAATAAATTACAGAGATGAATAAATAAATCCACACAAAGAAACTAAAGATTCAATGAAGAGACGTTGGATACTTATTGGAAAATAGATTGGAGGACGTAGGTGATGAATACGGTGACAGTAGAGATCCAAAGAGAAGAGTTATATTTTTTTATGGTAGTTCAGACCTCTGTGCCTCTCTATTGTGAATCTGTGATCGTGAATATGATGATGAATGGTGACTGATGTTGGTAGTGATCCCGTGTGTCTTCTTTTTCCTGAGTGCAAATTAAATTTGAGTGCACCAAGTCTCTAGAATAAATGAGATCCTGAATGAATTTACTGACCTGGGAAAAGGCTTTTGGAAATGTATTTAACCTAATTGGAAATGGTTAGGTGACTAGTGTCAGTTGAGATATAGCCGACGTCGGTCAACGTTGGAATATCTAGGTTGGCCAAAAATAGACAAATTGTTGCTATTTTTAGCATGATCTCCAACCTTTTTCCAAGTATTTAGTGATAGATCATGGCAAGGTAAGTGGGAGTCCTTTTAGGTTTTTTAATAGGATTTAAGTCTAGGTTTTATACTAAGTCCTAGTTATTTAGGATAGGTTTAGATTCGGTCATAGGTCATTAATGACGTTTGAGTAGGTCATTGAGTGAGGTTTCTAAGAGAGGTGGCTAGGTGTGGTGGTTAAGTGAGGATATTAATTAATTTAACTAAGATAATTAATTTAATTAACATGTGCACTATGTGATATGAATAGGTAGGATATGGTTAATTTAATTAACAGGGTTTAAATGGGAGTATGACCCAATTTTGGTGTCTACGGACAAATTATGATTTTTGGAGTATTAGAATTATAATTCACATTATTTCTATTGGATGTGATATATGGAAGTCATTTATAGATGGCTATACCATTCTTCAAAACCCTCCAAATGATGTAACAAGTAAGAAGGCTAGTAATGATAACTCTAAAGCTATGAATGTTGTTTTGTGTGGATTGGATGAGTCATATTTTGTCAGCATGATGCAATGTATAACAACTAAGGCTATATGGATAATCTACAAATGATCTACGAAGGGGAATCTGAGGTGAACCTGGAAAATATCTAGACCTATAGGAATCAATTTAAAATTCTAAAGATGAAAGAAGAAGAAAACATTGTTGCATATCTTCTTAGAGTAGATCAAGTTGTCAAAACCATTAGAGGATTAGGAGAAGAATTGAAATAATCTTTAGTGGTTCAGAAGGTTCTAATATCTCTCACTCCTAAATTTGATGCTAAAATCTTAGCTATAGAATAATTCAAGGATCTGAGTACTCTCTAGATGGATTAACTCTATGTTATCTTGAATTCTTATGAGATGAGTACAGGTATGGCTAAACCTCTTAAGAAGGAATCAACCTTCAAAGTTGAAAATAATTCAAAAGGTAAGAATATCTTGGATGATGATGGTGAATTAATTGTTATGTTTTCTAGGAAGTTAAATGCAGATTCAAGAAAGTATAAAGGTAATTTTCCCTTCAAATGTTTTAACTATTGAGAGATTGGACATAATGCAAACAAGTGTCCTCACAAGTGTGCTCTAAGTTTGAAGTCCCGTTGAGGGTATAAGACAATTATTAAGGAAACCTAAAAATGATTACAAGTGTTTTTAATACCTTATTTAGGTATGTGTTAGTTTAAGAGATATTAACTAGATCTTTCCTTGATCTATGGTATTGACTAGATCTTTGATGTCTAGTTCTTTCCTAAATCTATGGTCTTGACAAGTTCTTTGATGACTAGTTCTTTCTTTGATTTATGGCTTGATCTATGACCTTGACTGGTTCTTAGATTGTTATTCCTTGCCTATATAAGCAAGGCCCATTCTCATTGTATTTCATTGAGTTCCATGATAATATATGATATTGTTGCTCATTTTTTTGCAAAGGTTTTATTAAATTTATTCTAGCGAATTGCTTTTATCTTATTGATCATATTTTTTTATTAGCATCTACGTTCTTGGCTTGGTACGATTTGGTTATCATTCCTTTTATGTTGTCAAAGAGGGAGATTTCTATTGA
The DNA here is from genome assembly GCA_019776745.2 of Taxus chinensis. Taxonomy (NCBI): domain Eukaryota; kingdom Viridiplantae; phylum Streptophyta; class Pinopsida; order Cupressales; family Taxaceae; genus Taxus; species Taxus chinensis. Next base: position 123,435,349 of record CM034154.1, read on the forward strand.
CATCCATCTATAAGTTTTATTTTGCAAATAAGTATTCCTATATATTCATATGTTTGGGATTTGTTCATTTTTTTTTGTTGCAAGCGTTTTTATGAAAAAAAGATCCTTCCATTGGATTCAAAAGGTGGAAAACCCCTAAGAGCAACTATAAACTAGACCATTTATGAAGGTAGTCAATTTTCAGGTTATTTTGTTGTTGCAGAGATGCAATCTGGTTCATCTTGGAATCTGTGTCAATCAGAGAAAAACCTAGAAAATCATTTTTTGGGTTTTTTCAGGGTTTTCGAGATCCGAACTAGGTTTTTTTCTTCTGTGTTGTAGTATTCTCAGTTGGCGTGTAATAGGTTGTTTCTAGAAGATATAATTATATGGTCATATGGGGGCTTAAAGCTTATGATTCCTACTAGTAGGTGCTTAGCTCCATCCCCCTTTCATTTTATTTGTGTGGTGAAGAAAAGAGCATTTTATTTTGTTTTAGTGACAACTAAAATAAATAGCAAAGCATAAACTATTAAAGCTTGTATCGTTTGACCGAAAACTCAGATTTGAGTGTCGTTTTTTACAAAAGTGCTTTTTTTTGTGCTCTTTCCATTGGAAATATTTATGTTGATAATTTTACTATAACTATGAAGTTCCATATTGTAACACACACTCATTATAAAGTGCCAAAATCTAGGGGGCTCTTATTGCATTGTTTGGGGGTCTTGTTGCATTACTTTTTTCTTGCATTTCTTTTAGTTTTTTTTGAGAATGGCATATAATTATGCATTAGATCATGTTGAGCCATTAACATCACATAATTACCACACATAGAAACCAAGAATGGAAACAAAAATTAAGCGGAAAGGATTATGGGCTTTAACTTCTTCAGAACAACCAATGTTCACTAGATAATATGAGAAATTTCAATACCACTACAAATTTGATGAGTGTATGGGTTTGATAAGAAATTATGTAAGTTATAGTATTTTGTTTCATTTGCAAAAATGTGACTCTCCTTTCAAAATATGGGAGAAATTGGAAGATTTATTTGTTAAGGTGGATCATATGAGAGTCATGCAACTTGAAATTTTGATCACCTCGCTTGAAACTAAAGATTTTCCAACAATTATAGACTATCTTACATAGTTCAAGAATTTTTTGACACGATTGAAGGGGAGTGGAAGAGATGTGAAAGATGAAGAGTGTGTTTACTTCGTTCTATCTAATTTGAGAGGACCATTTCAATTTTTTTCTTCTACCTTTTTCTCTAGCATGGATTCCTTAGGTGACACATTCAGAATTCCTTACTTAGAAATATTTTGTGAAAGAATTACTAAGGAAGAATCCAAATTATCTCACCTTGAGTATTCCACCTCTCAAAAGGCATTAGTTACATCTAATCCTAAGGGTAAGGGAAAAGTAAAAATTAAAACCAAATCCACCCCTTCTCCATCTCAAAATTATCCTAAACCGAAAGAAAACAACTCTAAACCCAATGAGTCTTCTAATTTCAAGAATAAGTCTAGCCTTTCATGCTATCTTTGTGGGGGTAGTGGTCGTGAAGAACATAAGTGTTATAAGTGAATGCAAACCTTAGAGGATTCAATCAAGAAACAAAAAATTTCTATCTCCACTCCACATCCTTTTAATTAGCATGTTAAAGCACTTATAGTTGTTGGGAGATCTTAGTCACCACTTGTAGACATTTGGTTTATAGATTCTGGTGCTTCTCATCACATGACTTCTTCCAAGGAGTATTTTGTTTCTCAAGGTTTGAGATCTACTTCCAAAATTTAAGTTGGAGATTCTTCCTTTCTTTCTGTTAAAGGAAAAGGTGATATGTAGCTTGATTGTGGCAGTATCCAAGATGCACTATATGTTCCTAACATCACTACAAATTTTCTTTCTATACATATCAAATTTTTCATTATGGTCAAGGGAATTTTTTTACTTTTACACCACATGGGGAAGAATTACTAACTTTATTGGATTGTTATTCACTTGGTTCTTAGGGTATTGTTGATCATAGTTCTAGACTATCACTTTGATGGTTTTGATGAAATTTCCTCTATAGGGACAATATTTATTTCTCGTGTAGATTCAGAGAGTAAGCTTTGGCATTAAATATTCATACATCTTGTTGGTCGTCAAATAGGACTTTTAAGAAGAGCAACAGTCAGGGGACAAGAAGTCCCTCCTCTTTAATGGGAGAGGTTCCCTTATTCAGAAACGAACCTATTTACAAATGTACAAGACATGATTTTTTGGTTAAACTTGGATATTACGAAAGTGTTTTCTATGAAAATCATCAATTACAAAAAGGACTGAGGAAATGAGAGTACGGGAAAGAGCAGAAAGGCAACATGTAGAATTATAGATATCAGAGTAATTCTTTATGTATGCGAAGTCACAGTGAATTGAAACAAGATCATTTGTATCGGATAAATAAGATGGAATTCAAAGACACAAAGCTTTGTAAATAACATCTGCTAGAACACAAAGTTTCTTAACATAACACAGACTCATTAATCAAGAACACAAAGTTCCTTCTTGGTTATACAAGATCACCGTGCTTGCAAAGTCGAAGAGTATGCAATCGGCAAGACTAATGAAATTGAGACAAATGATCTTCACAAAGAAAATAAATGAAAGCTTAGGAGTAACATAGATCAGATAGACAAAGAATGGAAATTCCTTCTGTATTGATTTCTTTATGATCTATTTACACTTTCAGAAAATATGCCAAGTTCTTCCTCCTTCAAAATGGCCTAAGGAAGGCCATTATATAGCTTACAAATCGGTTACTCTTCGTAACCACTTCTTTAACCAAGAACAGTTAAGGACCGCCAATCGCAATACCTTAACTTCTTACAAATAAAACGGAAAAAGAAAGGGAAGAAGAGAAAAGAACAAGGAGAAGAAGACAGGTGGCCAGTCACTGAGAGGGACCCACTGACTTCAGAATCCGCTACCTGAATTTATTTAACGCCTCAGCTATGTCTCAGAAGTCTCATCCTGAAGATGAAAGTGTATGTCTTTAAAAGCAGAGATGACCAGTGTCTCGAATACTTCGCCCTTCTGCCAGCTGTTCTTCAGTTCTCCCAAGCCTCCTCCAAGACTCTGATCTTCCCAGGATTTTGATAGATTATCCTTGACGTCATCGAAAACCTTATTCGCCAGCAAGATGTTTGAGCAAAAGACAGCAAGGAAGCAGTGTGAGGAATGCAAAAAGGGGTCTGCCCGTTATATAGCCGTTGAGGAGAGAGAAGGGTGATCAATGCGCATTAAATTCATATCTATTAGTTTGAAAAACAACATATTCGGGTAGAGCGGGAAAAACTAAGTATGAATGGCATTTGGTTCGCTTGGGACATGTGAGACGCGAATGCACGAAACATGTGGCTCAGCTGACTCGGGTGAAACAGGGAGAATACGCACAAATGCATTTTGGAACATCTGGGACGAAAACGTGTGAAACACGTGAATCAGGCGTTTCGGCCGAAAAGGTGAAAATGAGTCCGGAAAAGTTTGGGACATTTGGAATGCAAGTATGCGAAGTACGTGGTTCAGGCGTTTCGGCCGAAAATGGAACAGATCGCACGAAAAGTTTGGGACATTTGGAACATGAAAGAGCGAAGTACGCGGTTCAGGTGTTTCAGCCGAAAATGGAACAACTTGCATAATTGACTTTGGGACATTTGGGATGAAAAGTTCCGACAGGCCCGAAAATGGAACAACTTTGGGGATTTCAGCCGATCGGGGAACAGAGCGCACTTTTGAACTTGGGACAGGCGGGACAAAAAGTTCCGACAGGCCCGAAAATGGAACAACTTCGGGGATTTCGGCCGATCGGGGAACAGAACGCACTTCGGAACTTGGGACACGCGGGACAAAAATGTCTGACAGGCTCGAAATACATACAAAATGACCCAAAACGCAGATTTTTCTCAATTTCACGACTTCGGTACATTAGAGAAAACACTTAAACTCAAAATTTTGAAAATTTTACTTTCATCAAAGCAGGGAATTTTGAGTGGACAACAGCTGGCTCCTTCTGGGGATGACTTGGCATAAATTCAAGGAATGAGACAAGGTAAGAACTTAGACAAACTCGAGGAAGCAGACCAGTACCTTATCCATTAGGCAACGGAGTCAAAAACAGACATTAATACAGAGGGCAACACACCAAAAGAAAAAGGAAAGAAAAGCAAAAACGTTGTATAGAATATATAAGGGACTCCCTAATCACCTAGGACTTGAACAACTTGAGGCACTGCCCACTATAAGGAAGTGGGAGAGAAGAACCATCCATGTAATCAAGATAAAAGGAATTCTCACCAGCAAAGTGTCTGATCTTGAATGGTCCGAGCCACAGGGAATCAAACTTTCCATGGCTGCCACGAGGTTCATGTCTTTTGTCCCATAACAGCACGGTGTCTCTAACTTGGAAATCTCTGAACCTAGCTTTCTTGTCAAACAGGACCTTTACCTTCTGCTGGTGAACAGATATCCTATCAGCAACCATCATTCTGTCCTCATTCAGTTTGTGCAGGTACATAATTCTCTTGTCCAAAGCATCTCTGAAACTAGTATCTTCAATGGCCTTCATTAGGTGCAAGGCTGGCAGTTCCACTGTCACTGGCAATTGAGCTTCTACTCCATATACCACTTGAAAAGGAGACATTCCAATAGCTCTCTTTGGTGTAATCCTGTCTACCCAAAGAGCATCATAGAGCTTCTTGTGCCAGTTTCGTTGAGACTCATTGACCAACTTCCTTATGATAGTTACCATATTTTTGTTAATGGATTCTGCTTGCCCATTTCCCTGGGGGTAATAATCTGAAGAATGAGCCAGGGAGATGCCATACCCGTAGCATAAATCCATTATCTCAGTTGAAGAGAAATTCGAAGCATTATCTGTTACAATCTTATTAGGTACACCATACCTTACCAAGATGTTCTCTTTAATGAAGCTGCACACCACTTAAGAAGTAGTACTCTTGACTGGAACAGCTTCCACCCATTTGATGAAATAGTTAGTGGCATTTAGCACATGAGTGTGACCAGCACTAGAAGTAGGATTAAGTGTACCAATGAAGTCCAAACCCCACTGTTGAAATGGTTCCTCAATCACAATTGGCTTGAGAGGCAAAGAAGCCAATTTAGGTCTTCCCACAAAAGTCTAACAAGCCTCACATTTATCAACCCACTTGGATGCATCTCTGAACAAGGAAGGCCAGTAGTATCCTCCACGAAGTATCTTATGAGCTGTAACCGTTGATGAATAGTGCCCTCCACATGCCTGATCATGAAAAGCTGAGAGCAAATTTCTCTGTTGTTCCTTGTCCACACACTTCAAAAATCTCCCATCTAACCCACGCTTGAACAAAGCATTTTCCCACAATACATATTGCACTAACCTCAATTTAACAATCCTCTTTTCCTTGGCAGTTAAATGAGAGGGGCATTCCCCATAGGTGAGAAAATGGGCAATGTCAGCATACCATTCATCAAATGAGCTAAGGAACAGAACGGTAGGAATGTCAGCTTTCTCCTCCAGCAACTCATGTTTAGCTCCTTCAGCAATGAGCTCACAAAGGCCTTTTCCACGAACCAGCTTGGTCGATTTGATGTCAATGTCATACTCTTGGACCTTAGCAACCCAGTTCCCTCTCTTGGATCCAAATTCTTGTTGTGTGAGAATTGACTTAACAGTTATATCTGAAACCAGCACCATGGAATGAGAGTTGAGGATATAAAAACGAAACTGTTTAACAGATTTGACCACTACAAAAGCATGCTTCTCCATCATGGTGTATTTCAACTCATGATCTTTTAGAATATAGCTCATGAACACAATTGGGAGTTCATGCTCATTAGAGTCTTCTTGAGTTAAGACAGTAGCCAAGGTATTATCTGTATCATAGCAATAGATGATGAAATCTTTGCTGAAATCAGGACAGGCTAAAACAGGAGTTTTAGCAATAGCTCTCTTGATACCTTCAAAGGATTCATTTCCTTCAGAAGACCAACCAAATGTTTGCTTCCCTTCCATCATCTGAGAAATATTCAAAGTTAACTCTGTAAAATTAGGGATGAATCTTCTCAAGAAATTTATCTTACCAAAGAAGGAGTGCACGCCCTTTTTGCTGGTTGGGAAAGGAATTTGTTGGATGGCTTGAACTCGTTCAGGATCAATCTTAATACCATCCTTGGAAGCGATGTGCCCTAATAAATTTCCCTCAGTGACACAAAAGACAGATTTTTTAGGGTTCAAAGAGATCCCATGCTCTCTGCATCTCAGAAGAACTGTCTCTAGGTGATCAAAATGATCCGCTCTTGTCTTGGAAAACACTGTCAGGTCATCAAGATATATGACAATACACTTCCCTTTCAAGCTTCCAAAAGCCAGATCCATGGCTCTCTGAAAAGTGGCACCAGCATTAATGAGCCCAAAAGGCATCCTCTTGTAAGCAAAGGTACCCCAAGGAGTAGTGAAAGCTGTCTTGTGTTGATCTGTAGTATCAACCTCTACCTGATTGTATCCCAAGAATCCATCGAGCATGGATAACATTTCATACCCTGTAACTGCTTGCAAGACCTGATCCATCATAGGCAAAGGATAATTATCTTTCAAAGACGCCTGATTCAGGTTCCTGAAATCAACACAGATGCGGATCTCACCATTTTTCTTCCTAACAAGCACAATATTTGCAATCCATGTTGAATGGTGAATGGGAAAAATAATTTTAGCCTTCAACAACTTCTGTATTTCCTGAAAGATGGTGTTAGCTATTTTGGGGTTGTATTGCCTCTGTTTCTGCTTAAAAGGTTTAATTCCTGGTTTGAGAGGGATAGAATGCTGCATATCCTTTGGCTTGAAGGCTTTCAAATCTTCATAAGAATAAGCAAGAACATCCTTATACCTCCTTAGAAGATCAATTGCTTTTCTCCTCTCATCTATTGTGAAACATTTTCCAATATTCACTAGCTTAGGGTCATTAGAACTCCCAATATTGATTTTGTCATACTCAGCTGATTGCTGAGGTCCAGTAGAAGCTCTAGACTTCACATACCTGTCATGTTTATCAAACAGTTTCTCTAAGCTTACCAATCCTTTAGGAATCTTATTCCCCTTGAGTTTAATGCACCCTTCCTGACCTATTTCTTCCCCTTGGGTGACTGCTTTGTCAAAGGGCACACTCTCACGAGGTAGGTTGTCACTTCCCTCAAAATACAGTTGTTCGAAATTACCCTTGAGTTCCAAGAAGGAAAGCAAATGTTGATCATCATTGAAAACCTGCCAGTTATTGGTGTTATCAGGTACACTAGGTCGATGGATCATCTCAATGGTGAACTTGTCTTGAGAGAAATCAGGATGAGGAATCAGTAGCGACCCTAAGACAGCTAGTGAATCAGCCCTGCTGTTCTTTTCCCTAGGTATTGCTTCGATAGAGAAAGCATCAAGGAATTCAATGGAATCCCAAACCTAATTCTGGTAATGTTTCAGCCTTCCATTTTTTACTTGAAAAAGGTTTCTGACCTGCTTTACAATCAATTCTGCATCACCACGAGCCAGAAGATTCTTTACACCTTGTTCTTTGGCCACTTGCAATCTGAGAATGAGAGCCTCGTATTCTGCTGTGTTATTAGTATTCTCAAACTGCAACTTAAATGAAAAGGGGTGTAGGCTTCCTTTAGGTGACACCAGCAGGACACCGGCTCCGGAACCAGCTGAGGAACAACTTCCATCAAACTCTAAAATCCAAACCCCATTAGGATCTTTAGGAGACACTTTGGGGGGTTGGATTTCATCAGGGGACATAATCATGTAGTTACCATGCCCCATATCCTCGTAGAGTATTTTTTCTCTAGGATCATCCATTTTCTGCACAATATACTCAGACTACTTCTCAAGCAGCAACTTCTTCATTTGTCCATTGACAGGCACGAGTGCATGTGACCAGTCCATTTAGATTTCCCCACCCACGTCCTTACAGAAGTTCCTACTTAGCAACATCCCGTATGAAGGGGGAATATCTGCCACTAATATGGTATCCAACACTTTCTTCTCGGGCAAAGCAGCAAAAGCTACTTGTGCATCTTTAATTCTCCCGACCAGGGGCACTTCTTTACTCTCCATGGAGTAACAAGATCCATAAGTGTGTGTGAGGGTTAGGCCTAAAGCATGAGCTACTTTAGTAGGCATCACATTATCTGAGGCTCCGGAATCTATGACACAATTACTGAGCCTATGACCAGCTATAAGAAGTGTTACATAAAAAGGCTTGATTTTTTCATTAGGCGAGGTGACAGCGGCTACCAGACTAGGCTGTGGTGCAGAAGGAGGAGTGGGCAAAAGGCCTTTAGAGGTGGTCTTAGAGTGGGAATTGACAAAGTGGATCATTTTAGCAAAAGCTTTGGGATGGGTTTGATAATACTCGGCTTCTGAGATTTGGACCTTGGTCTTTTTCAGGTGATCAACAATATCAAAGGATCCAGAAGTGGACGGACCATCATCATTCGGGACTCTAGGCTTATCAACTTTAGGAGAAAAAGAAGAAGCAACTTTGGTAGCAGGATTGATAGGACTCACCTTTGGTGTAGATGAGGTAGGGATAGGAGATCCTCTTTTTGCAATCACGGGAATAGTTGTCGACTGCTCTTTAGATTTCTTGATGGGCTGTGTCACTTTCTCCCTCTGACTTGTCTGCTCTCAAGTCATGACAGCGAATGATTCACTATTCATGTCTGCTACTACTTCATCATAGTCATATCCATCATCAATGCCCTCAGTGGTGAATAAATTTACTCGAGATCCCTCAAGTTCGTCTGCTTCGTCATCAACTTCTTTCGCAAACTCTTCGCAAGATTCGTTATCTTCATCATCATCTGGTTCTTCCACCTCGCAGGTCGCATTGACAGGGACTTTAACAGGAGGTCCTTCAAGTGCTAATCTTGTTTGAGAAGCAGGAAAACGATTTTTGGGCTTAAAATTTCTCCTTGGAACATCTGCATAAGGAGCGTGCTGAGCCAATTGTTTCTTTATAGCAATAAGATCATTTGCAAGTTTCTGAACTAATGGATTAGTATTAGGTCCAGGGATGGAAGAGGAAGAAGCAGCAGACTTAGATTTGGGAGGGTCTCTTCTCAACTTCCCTAACATGATCAAGTCATCCTCAATACTAACAGCGAGAGTTTGATCCTCGACCAATGTTGCGAGATTAGCCCTTCTTAGTGCATAACTAACTTTGGGTGATTGAGCATTTAGGAAGAAACATTTTTGAATTTGATCAACAGGTCAGGTAGGCTGCGGAATTTTATTGATCAATTTGTTGAACTGGGCCACAAATTCTCTCATGGGATCTTGTGAATCTTTCTTTATCTAAGAGATTTGGGCTAGCAAGGCATGTACATCTTCTTCCGGCTTGAAACGGTTTTCGAACTGAGTTCTCATTGTGTCCCAGTCGGTGATAGCACCAGCCGGAAGGTGGTAGAACCAATCAGTAGCATTATCTTGTAACATCTCAACGAACAGCCTTATGGAGACGTCTTCATATTCGACTCCTAGAACTCCACATGCAACAACGAAGGCTGCGATGTGTTCATCAAGATGTACTTTGCCATTGCCTTTGAATTTAGGAAAGTTCTTCCGGTTACCTCTGGGTAACTCATGCAAAGGCTGAGTAAGGGCCAGGGGCCCAACATGATGACCCCATGGTAATGGTGCCGCCATTCTTGGACAAACAGCTTGGAGAGGGACTGCAACACCAGCAAGAATCAAAGCTTGAAGATTAGGGCTACCTAGCTCTGAAGGAATACCACCCGTAGGAATTCTGTCTTGAGCAGGTGGAGTGCTTGTCGAATGAGTCCTTCTATTTCTTGTTGAAGGGAAAGGAAAACCCTGCTGCTCCAAAAGCTGAAACTGAGAATCTTCAACACCAAGGGCCCTCCTCCCTCGAGTAAAACGTGAAGTCGCCAGATCAAAGGATGATGGAAAAATTACAGAACTGGAATATGATTATCCCCAGCGGAGTCGCCAAAAACTGTTGGTCGTCAAATAGGACTTTTAAGAAGAGCAACAGTCAGGGGACAAGAAGTCCCTCCTCTTTAATGGGAGAGGTTCCCTTATTCAGAAACAAACCTATTTACAAATGTACAAGACATGATTTTTTGGTTAAACTTGGATATTACGAAAGTGTTTTCTATGAAAATCATCAATTACAAAAAGGACTGAGGAAATGAGAGTACGGGAAAGAGCAGAAAGGCAACATGCAGAATTATAGATATCAGAGTAATTCTTTATGTATGCGAAGTCACAGTGAATTGAAACAAGATCATTTGTATCGGATAAATAAGATGGAATTCAAAGACACAAAGTTCTGTAAATAACATCTGCTAGAACACAAAGTTTCTTAACATAACACAGACTCATTAATCAAGGACACAAAGTTCCTTCTTGGTTATACAAGATCACCGTGCTTGCAAAGTTGAAGAGTATGTAATCGTCAAGACTAATGAACTTGAGACAAATGATCTTCACAAATAAAATAAATGAAAGCTTAGGAGTAACATAGATCAGATAGACAAAGAATGGAAAGTCCTTCTGTATTGATTTCTTTATGATCTATTTATACTTTCAGAAAATATGCCAAGTTCTTCCTCCTTCAAAATGGCGTAAGGAAGGGCATTATATAGCTTACAAATTGGTTACTCTTCGTAACCGCTTCTTTAACCAAGAACAGTTAAGGACCGCCAATCGCAATACCTTAACTTCTTACAAAGAAAACAGAAAAAGAAAGGGAAGAAGAGAAAAGAACAAGGAGAAGAAGACAGGTGGCAAGTCACTGAGAGGGACCCACTGACTTCAGAATCCGCTGCCTAAATTTATTTAATGCCTCAGCTATGTCTCAGAAGTCTCATTTTGAAGATGACAGTGTATGTCTTTGAAAGCAGAGATGACCAGTGTCTCGAATACTTCGTCCTTTTACCAGTTGTTCTTCAGTTCTCCCAAGCCTCCTCCAAGACTCTGATCTTCCCAGGATTTTGATAGATTATCCTTGACGTCAACGAAAACCTTATTCGCCAGCAAGATGTTCGAGCAAAAGACAACAAGGAAGCAGTGTGAGGAATGCAAAAAGGGGTTTGCCCGTTATATAGCCGTTGAGGAGAGAGAAGGGTGATCAATGCACATTAAATTCATATCTATTAGTTTGAAAAACAGCATATTCGGTTAGAGCGGGAAAAACTAAGTATGAATGGCATTTGGTTCGCTTGGGACATGTGAGACATGAATGCACGAAACACGCAGCTCAGCCGACTCGGGCGAAACAGGGAGAAGACGCACAAATGCATTTTGGGACATCTGGGACGAAAACGCGCGAAACACGCGACTCGGGCGTTTCGGCTGAAAAGGTGACAATGAGTCCGGAAAATTTTGGGACATTTGGAACGCAAGTACACGAAGTGCGCGGTTCGGGCGTTTCGACCGAAAATGGAACAGCTCGCACGAAAAGTTTGGGACATTTGGAACATGAAAGAGCGAAGTATGCGGTTCGGGTGTTTCGGCCGAAAATGGAACAGCTTGCATAATTGACTTTGGGACATTTGGGACGAAAAGTTCCGATAGGCCCGAAAATGGAACAACTTTGGGGATTTCGGCCGATCGGGGAACAGAGCGCACTTTTGAACTTGGGACAGGCGGGACAAAAATTTCTGACAGGCTCAAAAATGGAACAACTTCGGGGATTTCAGCCAATCGGGGAACAAAACGCACTTCGGAACTTGGGACACGCGGGACAAAAATGTCCGACAGGCCCGAAATACATACAGAATGACCCAAAACGCAGATTTTTCTCAATTTCACGACTTCGGTACATTAGAGAAAACACTTAAACTCAAAATTTTGAAAATTTTACTTTCATCAAAGCAGGGAATTTTGAGTGGACAACACATCTCAACTACATATATTTGAAGGAGTGGAGCACTCATGGTATGGTTGATGGTATTCCTAGAGTTTCTTGTCTTAAGAGATTTTTTCATGGAAGTGCATTAGGGAAACAACACCAAGATCCATTTCCTATGAATTTTTCAAATAGAGCTTCTTCACCACTTGATCTTGTGCATTGTGACTTGATGGTTTTTCCTACCCCCTCTTTCTATGGAACTAAGTATGCATTTACCTTTATTGATAATTTCTCGAGGAGTACTTCAGTTTATTTTCTCAAGTAAAAAAGTGATGTTTTTTCACACTTCAAAGTCTTCAAGGCTTTGGTCAAGAAACAATATTCTAGTTGTATAAAGAACCTTCATACTGATAATGGGGGGAGTACTTCAGTAATGATTTTTCTAAATTTTTGGAAACTCTAGGAATCATTCACCAACATTTCATTCCTCCTGCTCTGCAACATAATGGCTTAGCAGAATGGAAGAATAGAACTTTGAAGGAAATGGATAATTATATGATGCATTCTAGAGATTTACCTCCTATCTACTGGGCAGAATTAGTTAATTTTGCTAACTACATTAAAAATTTCACACAACATAGAGCACTTGAGAATTTGACTCTAGAGGAAGCTTGGTCCAACAATAAGCCAGATGTCTCATTTTTTTGAGTAATGAAGAGCCATGTTTGGGCCTTTGTGCCAAAGAATAAAATGAAATCCTTAGGTAAGAAGATCAAACCCTTGATCTTTGTAGGGTATTGTGAGGACATGATAGCTTATCAAATTTTATATCTTGATACTCATGATGTTATTTCTCAAACACATGTCCATTTTGATGAGGGCTTCACTCATGATTCTTCCTCTTCTTCCATGCCTCCTTCTTTTTCATCTCATCTTGAGTATCTTTTATTTGAGGAGGTTGATGAGGAGGTTATAGATGCAATTGAGGATCCTATTCCCATTGATGTTGTCACAATGCCTAATTGGGCTCATACTAAAATTTTTGAGGCAACACCTTTCATATAGGATCTTCCACCCACTAGGCATCATCATGAAAATTCTACAAGCTATGGAATTTTGTTTCTGGAAGTTTCTGAGGATCCACAATCCTTTTCAAAGGCTCATGAGATATAGGATTGGGATGATGTGATGGCATCTAAGTATTCTTCTTTGATGAGGAATCATACTTGGGATTTGGTTTCTCTTCCTAAAGGAAAAGATATGGTTAGGTGTAAGTGGTTATATCAAAAAAAATACATAGCTAATGGGTCCATTAACAAGTTTAACTCTCATCTTGTTATAAAGGGTTTTTTACAAGTTGAAGGTATTGATTACTCTTAGAATTTTGCACCCGTTTTCAAGATGGATTCTGTATACTAGATGGATGTGAAGAGTGCCTTCTTACATGGATACTTACAAGAGGAAATATACATGGAGCAACCTACCATATTTGTTTAGGATTCTTCTCTTGTTTATAGGCTTCAAAGGTGTCTCTAAAGTCTCAAAGAATCCCCTCGGGATTGGTATGGCAAGATGGATTCTTTTATTCTATCTAATGGTCTTTTTTTTTGTCACTCTGATCATACCGTGTATCTCTAGCATGTTGGTGAGGATATTTTGATACTTGTCTTGTATTTTGATGATCTGTTACTTACTAGCATCTCTTATTCCCACATTCAAACTATTTAAAGGGATCTTTCTACACAGTTTAATATGATAGATCTTGGGTTATTGCATTATTTCCTTAGATTTTAGATTTCTTAGAAAAATTCAGGGATTCATTTGAGTCAGCAAAAGTACACCCATGATCTTATTCAACACTTTAATATGTCGGATTATAAGCCAAGTCCATCTCCTTTTTAGTCTGGGGTTACACTTACTTCCACATGTACCACACCACTTTTTGATCCTAAATTGTATAGGAAGTTGGTTAGGAGTCTCATGTACTTAACCCATACTCACCCTAATATTTCATTTCTAGTAGGGCTTATATCTCAGTTTTCACATTAACCTCATAGCAGTCATTGATAGTTTGCTAAAAGGATTTTGCACTATTTATAGGGCGCTTCCTACTTTGGCCCACATTACACTAGGGGTTATACTTAGTTGGTCGAGTATACAAATTCAAATTGGGTAGGTTCTATTGATGACAAAAATTTCACTTCTAGCTATCTTTTTTATCCTAGTTCTTCTACAGTTTCTTGGGCATGTAAAAAGAAACAGGATATTAAACTTTCATCTTCAGAGGCAGAGTATAGGGTAGTAGTTGTAATGAGTTGGTAGATTATTTGGATTTGACAGTTACCGATAGATTTTGGATTCCCATAGGATTCACCGACTATAGTTTGGGGTGACAACCAAAGTTTAATTCAAATTTCTTGCAACCCAGTTGAAGACCAGCGTACCAAGCATACTGAGATACACATACACTTCATTTGTCACCATATTCAAGATGGAGTTCTTTGCTTGGAGTACATTCTGACTTAGTAGTAGGTTGCATACATCCTTATGAATCCTTTTGCATCACCTCGCTACCTTGAGTTGCATGGAATGTTGGGGGTTTTAGAAGTTGTTCTTGGGGGTGTTCGTGAGAACATCTTCCTTATTCTTATTCTTTCTCTTTCCTTCTAGCATGATTCTTTCCTACTTTTGGTTCGACATTTCTTCATGGATATATTGTACATGGGTACCTCATTAGGCCTATTTTTTGGGACTCATACTATGGACATGCCACTTCTATTTTAGCCCCTAGATTCACTCGAGGGGGGGTATTATAGTAGGTATTTACCTTAGCTCATGTTCACCTAGATACTTTGTTTACCTTTATTGTATTTATCCTCACCCACTTATGTGTGTGGATATTTATTTTTTATTTAGATATTATGGGGATATTATCTAGTTGTTATTTATATTTCTTTCATTGATCTATGGTATTGACTAGTTATTTCCTTGATCTATAGTATTGACTAGATCATTGATGTCTAGTTCTTTGATGACTATTTCTTTCCTTCAGTTATGGCTTGATCTACAACCTTAACTGGTTCTTAGATTGTTATACCTTGCCTATATAATCAAGGCCCATTCTCATTATATTTCATTCAGTTCCATAATAATATATGATATTGTTGTTCTTTTTTTTGTAAAGTTTTTATAAAAGTTATTCTAGTAAATTACTTTTATATTATTGATCATGGTGTTTGATTAGCATTTGAGTTCTTAAATTGGTAGGATCTGGTTATCGTTCCTTTTAAAGATCACAAGGTATAGTCATTTTTCTAGGATATATTCACCAAGAAGGTTTTGAGTTGAAAATAATGAGTTATGATAGTCCCACGAAGATGACAACATGTAGTAAGGTTGGGTATAACTATGATATGTTAGAGGTATTATTGATACGATTGAGACAATTGTAAGAAGATGGATATGATCAAAATTATGTTTGTGTGATCATTATCTTGAATGTATAGTATAATTTTTTTGAGCTAAAGTTGTGTCTATAGATCTATATATGCCTATATCTCTTGATATGGAGATTGGTATAATAAGACCAATATTTCCTTGTGTAATATGAGTTACCCAAGGATTGAAGAGGGTTACATGAGTGACGGACAAACTAATATTACGTAAAATGATCAAAATAATGAACTTAAAAGCTATAGGAATCTAATTAGTATTATTTATGCTCAAGAGATATAAGGTTGATCTCAGGGGGGTCTAGTCATGGATTATGTTGGTTTGAAGCATAAAAAAGGTATGTAAGTTTATTACTGTTCGGTGACATGTAGAATAGAGTTTAAGAATGTGTTTTGAGATATAGTATAGGTATGTGTCACCTAAAAGAAAGGTAATAAGGTCATATAATGGTTTGGAGTGTATCAATTTTATGAAGACTTGGAAGTATTAAAAAGAAGTCTGATAATCCTTGAAGGGTGGAAAACAATGTGTTCTTTGTTTTAAGAGCATACAATATGGTTGAAATCTTTGGTGACTAATCTATTTAGTTCCATTCAGGATCATTTTGTTGTAATATGAATTTATGCTCTAGATCAAGATAGTTAGTTTGAAGATGACTACAAGGCTTACTAAGATGGATGGCTTAAGGATAAAGAAGATAAATAGGTCTTAGTCATATGTTTGGTATTCCAAGAAGTTTGAAGAAAATTTGGTTGCAAGGTCATAATCAAACCCCAATAGTTGATAGGAGTCAAGAAGATATGTGAAAGGTTGTACATATATGTAAGGATAAGTGAAGGTTGGGGTATATGATTGTGAGCTTGAAAAGGATACCATTTGGGAGGGATGTTATGTGGATTCACTAGTATTATAGATCATGAGCAAGAAGAGTAAGGTGCAAAAATGTACTCTTCTAGTATGATTTTTGATGTAGGAGCATCATTTTAAGAGTCACTATTTGAGATAATTTAATCAAGGGAATGATTAAGAGGTTCAGAGAGATCATTTGAGGAAGGTGGAAGACACTAAAGGATCATCAAATTTGAATTTTGGTCAATGTTATCTTTTCCCTCCATTTTCTCAAATTCAAATTTTTAAACTTGTAAAAGTGCAATATGAGATTGTAATTGGTGGGAAGAGAGTCTCGAGGGATTGTAAATTTGTTTGATAGTCTATACATGTGATGATAACTCATAAAGTGGGTATGAGTCAATACAATGTAAATAAATGATGTAATATGCCTCTTATTGTGTGTAAAAGGCATGAGATTCATGTAAAAAGAAGTTAGGGTTAGCAAACAAGAGATAATGGGATTAAAAAATTGAAGAGAGTTAGAAAGGAGTATAATCAAATTTATTGAGGAGATAGCAAGAGAAGGTATAATGGGAGGATAGATAAATTTTGTATTACAGTTAAAATAAGATAAGAAACTTTATTTTATGGCAATACTGCCTTCTTTGTGAATGAATGATGAGTGTGGAAATTGTGAAATCAAAGTTACAACTGCCCTTTAGAAATGTTTGAATAAGTTATTCCTATAGTAAACTTATTGTGAAAAGTGACTAATGTATTATCATATAAACTTTGAAGATGACTCCCTTGTTAAGGGTTTGCTACTGTTAAATTTGACTATGACTGTGTTGATCATGTGAATGTGAGTATCTCATGAGTTCAAGGAAAATTGTATGGGTAATTTATTTTGCATTATCTTAATTATAACGTTAATTGTTGTGAGTGTGCCAGTTAGTGAGTTGTTTTTGCATGATCTTAATAATCTCTTGTTGGCTTTTATGATAGATACAAATATCATTGTCAAGTGGGAATTCACATATGTTCAGGAGGTGTGATGATCATGTATAAATCTCATAATATTAGAATGTGCATGTCATTTTGTGTTTTTATTGGTATAGTTGTGTAGTGATATTCTAAAACCATGATTCCATTGTTATAGAAAATGAACTCAACGTGATTGAGGAAATTATTTATTGCAAGAAGCCTCATTGGTAGAGCAGAATTTTAGAGGAAGTGAAAATATAACTTCAGGTCAAAAATCATACTTTGAAAACACATATAACATCTCTAATTATAGTTTGAGTCTTCTCGGGTTGGTGTAGAGTTGGGAACCCTCAACCTAGGGTTTAAGAAGTAAAAATCCAATTTCTTGTGAACGAACCAAGGAAAATCCCTAAAATTCTATATAAACCATCTTGATGATGTGTAAAAATAGAATGTAAATAAAATTTAGGTTTATGAGTTTCAAAACTTCAGTTTTATCTAAGATTCTATATGGAGGGTGTATGCACAATCAAAAAATCCTATTTGCAAGTGAGAAAATGCAAGAAACAAGCGTTTTGTTTGGGATTATACCATGAAACTTTTTAGATAGTGAAAACATGGAAATGGGTGTCCTGATAAAGATTTATTTACATTTGAAAACCCATGCATTGTAAGATATTCTAGAAAATGTCTAGAAGTAGGGCTAGAAGAGCTATATCAAGCTAGAAAGGTAAAGGAGTGAATGGGAGAGAATTTCTTAGAGTTGTCTTATAAAATTTGGTATGCACCTTATCAAAGGTAAAGGGTGTCAAAGGAAGTTTTATTTTTGTTTTGGGTATACCTAGAGGCCTCCAAACATGAACCATGAAGAAGTATTTTCTTAAGAGACTAAAAAGGTCAAGCTTTTGATCAGGGGATAAATTTTAGTGTCAAATGTTATTCAAACTTCCCCAAATCATGATAGCAAAGTAGAGCCTTCAAAAAAAATTTCGATGACTATAAGAACGTGGAAAATGGACACACTGAGCTCAACATGGGTCAAGTCAAAGTCTGGTCAAATGAAAGGTCAACATTGGTCAACATAACCATGGTGACATGGATGTGTGCACAGTTGGCCAAGTGGCTCAGTCAGCAATGGAATAGTGGAAAACAAAGAAAGAAAAAAAAATAAAGTATTGGTTTGAGAATTCCAATCTTTAATGGTCGTATGGTAAAAGGTTGGCTACGGAGTCCATAGCCAGTGGGATCTGCTTTTATGTCAAAGGGGGACCCTGCCACTGTGAGGAATATTTTATTATCACCAAAGTGGTGGGTCCTCAAGCCACCACGAGTTCAAATTCACCAAATATAACTATTGTGGTTCGACAAGTGGACTCTGATGATAGGTTCACTTTATATTTTTCTATATTTCATTATTGAAATGTCCCATTATTTTTCATTGTCGAATTTTATATTACTTTGTAATTATTCAACATGTTATTTTATATGTTTAAAAATGATGGAAACCTATATTAATGCCACATCCACCTATTGAGCACATTGTTTCATATTTTTTTGGCTTTTATCCATATTCGTGTAGCGTATCTACAATGCCAACTCGACCTTATTCATACCAAACGGTCCGACCATATAACTTGGTGCATTATATTATTTTCCATGCATTTTTTATCCTTGTCACCTCATTACTTACCAACTCGCCTTATTTTTTAAGCTACCTGTTTAAACTTTTGGCCACCTTATATAGTGTACAACCCAAACCGTTTGGCCTTATCACTTTACCCCAACGCGGCCACATAAAGCAGAAAAGGCATAGCTTGGGCATCTAACCATGGCCCAAAAAATATGGCTTTACATCCAACCAAATTCCCATGCTGACACATATATAAATAGTCCCCTACTTATGTGTGCAAGATATGTGGGATTTAACCCACAAAGGGAAAATGCAAGCAATCGAGTTGGGATAAGGGGGAATTGAACCCCTATCCAATCATTTGGAAAAAAGAAAGGGTGGCATTGTTCCAAATAGTTTGATCAAGTTATAAATTTAGCTTGGTTCAATTTGTAGAGGACAAAGAATGGACTGTGTTATTCTATTCAAAGGAAGCGTGTTGTTTTGAAGCCTTGGAAGCCATTTGGAGGCTCATGGAGGTCTAATAGGGGCATAAAAGAGTAGGGAAAACATTGAGAAATGTTTAAAGTTTTATTATTATTGTAATTTACATTTGATCATGTGTTTTTGCAAATATTTTAAATAATGGAATGGTCATCATGACTCGGGGATATAGGCCAAGTTTGTCGAAGCCCATAAACATATGAGTGTCACTTTTTTTTGTCTCAGATATTTTTTCTGTTGCAATTATTTAATTGTGCACAGTAAATATTCTAATTCAATTCTGAATTTGATGAAGTTGAATTTTTTAGAAGAGGAAATCTTCTCTCATTTCAGAATACGAACTGTCAAAGACTAAGTGGTTAAAAATCATGATGTTCTGCATTAAAATGAGAAATTTAATGGATTTTTAAAGACTTAATTAAATTCATATTTTGAAAAACTAGATGCACAAAAGGAATTTTTTAAGTCAATTGACGTACATTTTAATTTTCAGATCACTGGTATCAGGGCTGGTTAAAAGGAACGATAACCAAATCGTACCAAACCAAGAACACATATGCTAATCAAACACCACGATCAATAAGATGAAAGCAATTCACTAGAATAAATTTACATAAAACCTTTGCAAAAAATGAGCAGAAATATCATATATTATTATTTAACTCAATGAAATACAATGAGAATGGGCCTTACTTATATACGCAAGGAATAACAATCTAAGAACTAGTCAAGTTCATAGATCAAGCCATAAATCAAGGAAATAACTAGTCATCAAAGAACTAGTTAAGACCATAGATTTAGGAGAGAACTAGACATCAAGGATCTAGTCAATACCATAGATCAAGGAAAGAACTCGTCAATATGATAGATCAAGGAAAGAACTATACCTAATAACTAGATAATATCTCCTAATATCTAAATAAGATAAAATAAATATTCACACACATAAGTGGGTGAGGATAAATACAATAAAGTTAAATAATGTACCTAGGTGAACATGAGCTAAGGTAAATACCTACTCTAAAACCCCCCCTCAAGTGAAGCTAGGGGCCAAAATAGAAGTTGCATGTCCATAGTATGAGTCTTGGAAACTCGGCCTAATAAGGTACTCATATATAATAATTGGGAAAAATAGACACCGCAAGGTACCCAAAACCAGTAACAACAAAGTAAAGAGAGTAGAAACCCGTTGCAAGGCATCCCAAGAAGCTTGACTCAAAAAAATCGTACAATGTCGATCACAAAAATCAAAAGTAACCGACACTGGGCTTCACCAGAATAGCTCCATACAAGAAGAATGTCAATGGAGTGATGTCGAAAGTGCAAGAAAAAAACACCAAACATAATTCTATCAACTACAGCAAATAGGTGTGTCACAATCCAAGAACAATAACCAAAGCAATGAGGCAAGGACACAAGCTCTAGAGTGTCACGATCCAAGAAAATCCAAGGTAACAAGGAAAGGACACGAAACCTAAAGAAGCATAATCAGTACCACACCCTCCCATACTGCTAAATGGGTAGAGTAACACTACAAATTTATATGAGTTGCCAAAAATCAACTACTCGAACACTGACGAAATAACATTGGACTTCACCAGAATATATCCCCCACAAGAGATACTTTCAACATGCCAAAACTATTGAAAATATAGATACAACATCTCTCAACAAACAAGAGAGACACTACACCTACTAAAAAAATGCTCAAAACAAGAAGCATTACAATGGAGAAGGTATAACAAGTGGAGCAATAGTCTGAATGGTGGAGGTGCCACACTTGTAGAGTCCTCTCAACAAATACCTATGTCGCCACCATGAGTGATAAAATATCCACGCAAAATCAACATGGATGGATGAAGAACATGCTTACATATGACTTAGTGCAAAATGCACAATGGGTACATGTAAAGGAACATCATAATGTGTGTCAGGTTGATCATGTCTAATAGCTGAAATATCAGGTTTCTCAAGCCTGAGTGAAGGTGTAGAACTCATATGTTGCTCATGATCCTTAGAAAGAGTAGAGTGAAATAAAATAGGAGCTTTGTCAATGTGTGATCCCAATGAAGTATCTGCTTGAAAATCAATGTCATGGTGATAATTCCACTTAACATGTGGAATAGGGGAAATAGTACCCTATGAATGTCTATCAATACATCCACTAGTGAAACCCATAGAACAGATCATGCGAGAACTGAATGCAGTGGTATTTTTCTCAAAAGAGCCATGCATATGAGAAGTAGAATACACAACATGTGTTAATGTAATTGGCACAGGTGTGGAAGAACATGCAGTAATAAGCCTCATAGGCTTAGGAGCATCAAGAGAAGTAATAAGATCAAAGACTGATAGATCAATGTCAGTGGGTACAAGAGAAACAACTGGAAGTGGACTAGGAGCATGGACATGGTTGTCCACAATATGATGGTGATTTTGTAGGCTAACAAGTGTTTACTGCAGGGAGTGTATTAGTGTATCCTTATCGTGAATGAGTGATTGTAGAAGAGAATTTCTCTTCTTGAGTGATATATTTTCTTCCAAAAATTTTACAATATCCTCCTGAAGTCCACACACTTCATAGAAAAGCATATCATTCTCAAAATACATGATAGATACTAGAATGCAACTGCAAAATTTTAGGATGCCGAGCTCAGCTGAAATTGCATCCACAATTGATTACAACACTCCTCCATATTGAGTACTTTATAATTATAGTGCAATTCTCAAAATAAATATTTCCAATGGAAAGAGCACAAAAAAATAAGCACTTTTTCAACAAAATCACTCAAAACTGAGTTACCGATCAAAAGATACAATCTTTTCAATATTATGGTTTGTTATTTATTTTAGTTGCCACTAAAACAAAATAAAATGCTCTTGCCTTCACCACACAAATAAAATGAAAGGGGGCTAGAGTTAAGCACAACTAGTAGGAATCACAAGATTTAAGCCCTCATATGACCATACCATATGACCAAGGGATAAGGATTTTAATGGATGTGTGCAGAATTTACTATTTTGGGGCGTGTCGTTTGTTTTTGAGAAAGTCACATCCAACTAATTCTTCTGGTAAAAATTACTATTTTGGGACTGTGTGGAAAGTGTCCTTCATTGTTGAAAATAGCAGGAAACAAAATTACCTGAAATGGAAAAATCATGCGTAGCTGCCCTTGGACCCCTTCCAGAAAAGGAAAGAAATGTCTTTCCTAAAACTACTTATTTCACGCCAATCGAGAATGTTGTAACACAGCAGAAAAAAACCCACTACGGATCTCAAACAACAAAAAAAAGAATTTGATTTTCTATTTTTTGTTCTGAATGACACAAATTTTGAGGTGAACCTATGCATACCTTTGCAACAAAAAACCAAAAAAAAGTAACTACTCTAGAAATGGTCAAGTTTATAGTTGATCTTAGGGTTTTCCCACCTTCCAGCACACGTAGCAATAAAATATGACCAAATCCCAAATATATGAATATACAAAATATTTGTTTACAAAATAAAACTTACAAATAGATGTCAATAAAAATCTCTTGCTCTGATACCATAAGAGAAATGATAACCAGATCATACCAAACCAAGAACACAGATGATAATCAAATACCATGATCATTAAGATAAAAGTAATTTTCCAGAATAACTTTACATAAAACCTTTGCAAATAAATGAGCAACAATATCATATATTGTTATGGAGCTCAATGAAATACAGTGAGAATGGACCTTGTTTATATAGGCAAGGAATAACGATCTAAGAACCAGTCAAGGTCATAGATCAAGCCATAAATCTAAGAAATAACTAGTCATCCAAGAACTAGTTAAGAACATAGATTTAGCAAAGAACTAGACATCAAGGATCTAGTTAATACCATAGATCAAGGAAAGAACTATACCTAACAACTAGATAATATCTCCTAATATCTAAATAAGATAAAAGAACTATCCACACACATAAGTGGGTACAGATAAATACAATAAAGGTAAATAATGTACCTAGGTCAACACGAGCTAAGGTAAATACCTACTCTAACACTTTTTTATAGCGGTTTAATCTTCTAATTTTGTTTTGTAAAAATTTGAATTACATTTTTAGATTTGGTTTCAGTTTTGTAGACATTTTTGGGCTTATCTTTATTGTGCAGTGCATTTGTGTTGAAGTGAAATTATGATTGCAGGAACAGGGGATCGTGGGAAAGCTATCTAAGCAAGAGAATCTTAATGAGCTTGAATCCATTAACCGTCAACTCCAGGAAGAAAACTCTTTCCTAAGATCTAATTTTTACTCCTTAGAAGAGGAAATAGTGCATTTACAATATGAGCCACAATCCTCTATAACCAAGAAAGACAAGTATGTGAACAAGATTTTTACACAAAGCATGAAGTTGATGGGATTTATTAAGGAGTTGTAAGAAGAAATAAAGAGCAAGGATGTCCTCTTTGCAAAGCTACAATAAGGTGAATAGAATCAGGAAATGCCTTTTAAAATAGATGTAGGTATTATGAAAGATTGCATTGTAAGTTTTCACATTTTAATTCTTCCTCTCATTTAGTTTTAGAAATTCCTTTAAGTGAATTTGAAAAACATACTACATGAATTGGGTCTATGCTAATGTGTAAAATGGGATTTAATGGAAGAGGCCTTGCTAAAAATGGCCAAGGTGATGCTAACCCAATACAGGTAGAGGAACAACCTTGGTTTGAATTTTTGGTTTATTCTAGTGGGAAAAAGGAAATCGGATAAAGTTCCAAAGTAGCTGAAGGAAGGAAAACTTCCAACAGCAAATAATTTATGCCACTAAATGTGCAGTATTCCGCCATCAAGAGTAAGAATGAAAGGTGTAATAAAATAGGTAAACAAGGTAACGAAATTCTACCTCCTCCCACTTACACTAAAAATAACACTAAAGGGAAATTGAATCCTCAAACTTCTAAAACACTCTTTCAATTTGAACAATATATGTTTGGTAGACAGAAATATGCTTTTACTTACATGTTTTGTGAAGGTACTAATCATGTTGCAACATATTGTTAGAAGAGGAAAAATATGATAAATAATTTAATGCATTTTGTGAATGATAAGGTAGGTGTTGAAGACCAATCTCACCCTGGTGAGGCAAGAAATGTAAAAATGGTTACCTCTCCTAAATAGAGGAATCATTCTCCAAGACAGGGATCAAGAGATGGAAAAATGGGTAAGACTCCTAAAAATAGGGATATTAAATTTTGTTTCCATTATAAAAGGAATGGTCATGATGTTAAGATGTATTGGTATGTTCCTTCAGTGTAACATTGGAAATTTGTTAAAAAGGAAAATAATGTCAGACCAACAGTTGTTGATCTAACTCATTTAGATGCTCATTTTGGTATGAAGAAAAAACCACCTAAACAAAAAAAATCCAAGTAATTAGATGGGTAAAATATTCCTCAATTTTATGTTTGCATTGTTGTAAATGTAGATAGCATGCAAAAATTTTCATAGCTAATTTTTTAGAATTCTTGATTTATATTGAAGAAAGGAAAATTTTCCCATATGATGATATTCAGCTTTGAAAATTTTATGGAAGTCACCTATAGAGAAATTGAGTGATAGATTTAAAATACTCATTTTATTTTCTCACGGTAAAGGTAGAAAATTTCCATATCTGACAATAGTATGCAAGGATATGGGCATCATCAGAATGTCTAAATTTGAAAATTGTAGTTTTATAATGTTTTCATTTGTGCAAATTTATGTATATGATTATAAGACCCATTTGGGAACCTGTTTGATATTTAAATAAATAGACAAACTTGTTTTATCCACATATGTTATTTACACTAATTTTTAAATACCCTCATTTTGGGAAAATTGTATTTTTGCAACTATCATATGTGGTTGTAATTACGCTATAAATTTATTACACAAACAAATTGGTTTACAAATTTTCACCAAATGGTCAGTTTTGTAGATTATAGTATTTCACCGATTTGGGTAAGCAAGTAGTTTTCTATCTATCCTTATACAGTTCATTATATGGGTAGAATTGGCAGATTCATGTGGATTAAGTTTGTTAACTATACTTTTTTTGGGCATTGATAGTATAGTTTATTCTGGATAGTGAATATTTACAGTTGTTACAGTTTCAGATGGACAATTGACATTGGCCTAATCATGGGCAGTTTAGATGTCTGGTATACTGATATGTGTTTATGAAATTGTAAATTTTGCTAATCAGACGTATCACAAAGTGATCATTGAACACTAGCTTCTGTAATAGTTATTATCTGCTCAGTTATTTGTGATGGCATTATAGTGGGTTTGAAAATTCACAATTGTGTGCAAAGTTAATAGGGTTGCAACATTTTAGTTTAACACTAGCTTAATTGGGTGTTATTATCTGATCGTTTATGTAATTAGCTAATCAATTTTTTGCATTTTATTAACCTATAATGTAAGTTTGAGTTCTTGTATGTGTTTGTGAAATGCTGGAAGAGATAACATTTTTTATGGGTTGATAAACATCTTTTTGTAGATAAAAATATTTCTCAGTCAAGACAGTGATCAGGGGATCAATTTCAATGTCAAACTTTCCCTAAACTTCCCTAAACCTTTATAGTGTAGTAGATCCTTTAGAGAGATTTCTGATGACTATAAGAACATGGAAAATGAACACTCTAAGCTCAAGATGGGTCCAGTCAAAGTTTGGTGAAATAGAAGGTCAGCGTTTTTCAATAGGACCATAGTGATGTGGACGTGTGCACAATTGGCCAAGTGGCTCATTCAATAGTGGACAAGTGGAAAATGAAGGAGAAAAAAATGAAGTATCTGTTAGCGTGAGTTATCCTATGTGTCCTCCTCTCATGTTGGAGGGTCATCTCACATGGGTTAGGTTTAGGGTTAGGTTTAGGGTTTCATGTGTGTCATGCACTAGGGTTACTCAGCACCCTATATGTACCCCTTTTCTATTCATTTATGAGTATGCCAAGACACTCTGCTATCTTTCCTCTATGCAAGCTTTGTTTTTGATTGAGCAAGTTCTTCCATTACTGATCATTTCTTTCTTGCAATCGCATGAGCTTTCATGATTCCGTTGGAGTGTAACTACTTCGTGATGCCTCATTTTCGATTCGATTCTTGCAAACTCTTTTCATGGTATCATAGTTGCACGACTTACCGTCACACCAAAAGCTCGAACTGATGGTGGAGAGGGATCTCATCATGATTCCTTCACCAAGGTGAGTAATTTGGTAAACCGATAGGAGATTTTTCGTGAGCTTAACAATGACACAACAGTTGTTGAAGGAAAGACGGATCATCATGCACAGTTGTATACCTTCTCCCACTTTACTTTTGATTATACGCCCACTGCCTTGCTCACTCATGCAAATGAGGTTAGTAAGTTATGGCATGAGTGTTTCAGACATCTAAATTATCGCTATCTTGAACAATTGAGCCAAAACAAAATGGTCAATGGGTTGCCTCGCGTCAAGTTTTCTAAGGGTTTTTGTGAGGGTTGTACTCTTGGAAAGAATCCTGAATAGAACTTTGAAAAAGGAAAATCCTAGAGAGCCACTTGTCCTTTGGATCTTGTTCACAGTGATGTTTCTGGTCCATTTCCTTCTCCTTCATTTACTAGAGCTCTTTATGTGCTAACCTTCATTGATGACTATTCATGATATACTTGGGTATATTTTCTTAAGCTTAAGTCTAAAGTCTTTGAACATTTTTAGGACTTTAAGGCTCTTGCTAAGAAACAGGTGGAACAGTCTATCAAGGTTCTTTGAACCGACAATGGAGGTGAATATGTAAACAATAGGTTCATGGATTTTTATACTTCTGAAGGGATCTCTTTTCAGCATACAGTTTATTATAGCCCTTCGCAGAATGGAGTTGCAGAAAGAAAGAACCATACTCTTAAGGAGATGGCTACTTGTATGATTCACTCAAAGTCTCTTCCTCCACAGTATTGGGCCGAAGCAGTGAATTGTGTAAATTACATTCAGAAACGTGTTCCACAGAAGGTAGTAAGAGGGATGACACCCTTTGAAGCCTAGTTTGGATGCAAGCCTGATGTTGATCACTTTTGAGTCTTCAAATCCAAGGCTATGGCTCGGATTCCCAAGAAGAAATGAAAGGCCTTGGAACCACAATCCAAACCTTGTATCTTTGTAGGGTATCCTGATGGCATGAAGGGATATTAATTGATAAATCCTACTTCTCATGAGTTGTATATTGAGATATGTGTTAAGTTCGATGAGTCTTCTTCAGCTTCTACTTCTCCACCTATTGAGGTTATTCAGCTCACTGATTCAGATTCTAACTCATCAGATGATGATACTGTTGAGTGTTCTCCTCTTCCAGATCCTCCTAACCATCAGACCTTTGAGTCTTCTGATTTTGATAGTAGTGATGATGAGGACTATGTCCCTTCTCACTCAAGTGAAGAATCTTCCGACTCTAAGCCTGATCCTCCTTGTCCCCTTTGGGCCAAGAAAACTTTGCAAAGTGTTGGAGACTTAGTTAGAGATACTTCAGATATGAGATGTACTCGCTCATATTTTGTTGTACCCCACTCTTTCTTCACCTCTGCTTCTAATCCACAGTTTTTCTGAGTGGCTTTTGGTATTCCTGAGTGGGATTCTACCATGGATGAGGATTATTCCTCTCTCATGAAGAACGATACTTGGGATCTCAGTACTCTTCTGAAAGGAATAAAAATCGTTTGGTGTAAGTGGGTGTTCCGAAAAAAGTATGGAGTAGATGGAGACATCAAAAAGTTTAAAGTGTGATTAGTAGCTAAGGGTTTCTCCCAGATAGTTGGGGTTGATTATACATAACCCTTTGCTCCGATTGTGAAGATGACTTCTATTCGACTGACCCTAGCCATTGCCGTAGCGAACAGATGGAAAGTCCATCAAATGGATGTTAAGAGTTCCTTCCTTCATGGTGACCTAGAGGAAGAGATCTATATGGAACAACCTATGGGTTATGTCCAAGATTCCTCCCTCATTTGTAAGTTAAAGAAGTCTCTTTATGGCCTTAAACAAGCCCCTCAGGCTTGGTATGCCAAGATAGACTCCTTACTTACATCAGGGTTTACTAGGTGTCACTTTGATCCAAATGTTTATATTCTATGGCAAGATGACTCCATACTCATTCTTGTTCGATATGTTGATGACTTGTTGATCACATGCAATTCTTCCTCTATTATTGATTCTGTGAAGATCTCCTTAGCCAACAAGTTTTTCATGACTGACTTAGGTCTGCTTCATTACTTCCTTGGGATCCAGATTTCACAATCTAACTCGGGAATCTTGATTTCACAACCTAAGTATGCTCTTGATTTGCTAGCTCATTTTTAGATGTCTAATTGCAAGTCTTCTCCTACTCCTTTTCTTTCCAGGGTTAAGTTGGTTTCAGATTGCTCTACTCCCTTGGTTGATGGTACTCTTTATCGACAATTGGTGGGGAACTTGATTTACTTAACTCACACTCGATCGAATTTATCATATGTTTTTGGGATCGTGTCCAGATTCATGCAGGAGCCACATGAGTTGCATTGGAAAGTAGCTAAATGGATCCTTCATTATGTTCGTGGCACTTATGCTGATGGCATTCACTATCATGGAGGGGTTGATATTGACTTGATTGGATTCATAGATTCTGATTGGGCCAGTGACTTAGATCATCAGAAATCTACTTCTAGCTACAGTTTCTCTCTTGGTTCGGGTCCTATTAGTTGGTCTAGCAAGAAGCAGAATGTAATTGCGATATCATCTATAGAGGCAGAATACAGAGGAGCAGTTAACACTGCCACAGAAGCTATTTGGCTATAGGGTATTCTGACAAAGTTTGGCATCCACTTTCAGTGGCCTACCATTATATACTATGATAACACGAGCACTATCTCTATTTTCAGAAATCCAGTTCAACGTCAGTGGACGAAGCACATTGAGATCCATAGGCACTTCCTATGGGAGCTTATTCATGATGGTATCATCGACATTCAGTACATTCAGACAGCTGATCAGATTGTAGATTTATTCACCAAGCCCTTCACTGAGATGAAGTTTCTTCACTTACGGTCTCTTCTTGGGGTGAGGTCTTATGCAGCTTCCCATCTTCTTCAGGCTATGTAGTCCTTCTTTTCTTCTTCTTCTTCTAGGAAGATTGTGTTTGTATATGGGCACCTTATCGGGCCTTTTGTTACCAGGCCCCATTGGCACATCTTTCTTAATTGTTTAAGAGTGTCTTCCTCTTCCGTCTGATTCATCACAACCTCTACCCTAGCTTCGATGAAGGGGGGTGTTAGTGTGAGTTATCATATGTGTCCTCCTCTCATGTTGGAGGGTCATCTCACATGGGTTAGGTTTAGGGTTTCATGTGTTTCATGCACTAGGGTTACTCAGCACCCTATATATACCCCTTTTCTATTCATTTATGAGCATACCAAGATATTCCATTGTCTTTCCTCTATGAAAGCTTTGTTTTTGATTGAGCAAGTTCTTCCATTAGTGATCATTTATTTCTTACAATCGTTGGAGCTATCACGATTCCGTTGGAGTGCAACTACTTCGTGGTGCCTCGTTTCCAATTCGATTCTCGCAAACTCTTTTCAATATCAGTTTGAGAACTTTGGTCTTCGATGGTCGTATGGTAAAAGGTTGGCTACAGAGTCCATAGCAAGTGGGATCTACTTTTGTATCGAAGGGGGACCCTGCCACTATGAGGACTATTTTATTATCACTAACGTGTTGGGTCCTCAAGCCACCATGAGTTTGAATATGCCTGATATGTGTATCTTGGTTCGACAAGTGAACTATTATGATAGGTTCACTTTATATTTTTCCATATTTCATTATTGAAATGTCACATATTGAATTTTATATTACTTTGTAATTATTCACCATGTTATTTTATATGTTTGGCAATGCTTGAGACCTATATTAATGCCACAATTCCCGATTGAGCACATTGTTCCATATTATTTAGGCTTCTCTCCATATTGGTGCAGCGTATCTATAATGCCAACTCGGCCTTATTCATACCGAACGGTCTGACCATACAAACTTCTGTGCACTGTTATTGTTTGCCACGCATGTTTTAATCCTTTGTTAGGGGTCATTCCTATACCAAGGGATGACCTCTATGTTTTAAGCTAACCATTTAAAATTTGGTGTTAACTCCTTATCTCTCCAACGCTTTTATTTTATTTATTGCACAGTTTATGTGGTTTATTTGTGATGTAATTTATTTTAATCCCAGTTGATTAATGTGCTTCGTCAAGTAATTTAATTTTATTAGCTTAAGTTATTTGGGGATGTCCCAAAAAAAATGGATCATTTATTAGAGTTTTTGGTCACACCGGTGCATATGTAAACATCCCCCTCGATATGAGTGTAAGATGACTTTCACTGTTTTACACTCTACAAAGAGTTACCTTGGAAGTTGTGGATTTGGGCTTAAGGAGGATTCAAACTCCTATTCTGGAGGCTATTTGTCAACAAGATAAGCTTGTCACCACTACCACTTAATTTCACTATGACCAACCCTACATATGGAGCTGGGGAGTAAAATTATAGACCCCATTAGAGTGGATTTTGTTAATATGTGCAAAGTGCATATTAATTTCTCTTTTCTTACATAGCGTTTAAAGCCATTTGTCCTGAGGGGTCATGTGAGGTTTGGATTGTGTGTGTAAAGAGGTTTTTCATTCCTCTGGGACCACCAGGTCTAAAGTTATGCATTGGGGTTGTAGGTTTGAATTGTGATGTGGAGTTTAGGATAAGTGATGTATCATCCTACATGGAATGGCCACCATGACCCGGGGATCTAGGCCAATTTTATTTATACCTCGGAAATTCATATGAGTGTCACTGTTTTTGGGGGGTCGACTTCATTTCATTGGTGCTCTTGTTATTTAATTGAGCATTGGAGGATCTTCGAGTGCTTGTGGAGTTTTTTGGATCTTGTTGAAGTGTTGGATTGGGGCTTAGAAGAGGAGATCCACTCTCATTTTGTGACTACTTGAACGATCGAAGCTCTACCATGTGATTAAAGTCATGGAGCTACACGCATAAAAATGAGATATTTAATTGATTTTTAAAGACTTAATTATATGTCCCATGTTATTGAGTGTTTTTGTATGCACACAAGGAATCTTGGGTAGATTTTCAGATAAGTATGGTAGTAAGGAGGATGTATATTGAGGATATTGTCTCATGTCCAATGAGTTTGAACACTAAGATTAAAATTGTCATATTAGTGTGGAATAGGATATTGGGTTAGGATGGCACTAACCTTAGGATAATGAGTTAATGTTTGCATTGGCTTAGACTAAGTTGATCTCTAGTTAATACTAGACATGAAGAGATTGCGGGGAGTGCATGAAGATCAATGTGGGATTTTTTAAGATGATCTTGAGGATTAGTGACTGAAGAAGTATGTGGCATTACAGGGGGTTTGTGAAGATGTATTTTGGAGGGTTTTTAATGTGATCACCTAAGGTCCCATTCAGGAGAAAATATAGTTGATCTCCCCATAGATTCCTTGACTAAGAGTTGGCTCTTGTAATTTCAAGGCCTTGAATGAAATGAATTGTTAAGTTACACTATATTAATGGTTGTCAAATTTTTGTTGAGATCAGCATTGTTATATGGTACTAGTGAAATTTTTTTTGATGATGTTGAAGAATTTTTTTATTACTCTAACAAGTGAATTATGAATATGTGGAATTTGTTTTGAAGTGTGTAATAGGTGATTGTGAAAGAAAAGAGGAAAGAAGGATAGACAAGAGTTGGTGGAAGCATTGGTGAAGCTGATAAGTCATAAGGATAGTTACGAGAGAGAGAGAGAGAGAGAGAGAGAGAGAGATAAAAGAGATAAAATCCAAGAAAAAGAGAGAAGAGGTAAGAAGGAAAGAGGAATGGATGGAGAAATAATTGAGAGAGGTTAGATAACATGTAGAGAAACTTGGGGCTTTGATGTTGAAAGAGGAAAAATAAGTTTGATATGTGATGAGAAGAAGGGTCAAGTTTCATATAGAACAAATTGTAGAAAGGAAACAAAATTTTCCGCTAAGAGGGGTAATTAGATAAAAAGAGAAAAAGCTGAGGAAAATGAAGAAGAAGATCGGATAATCAGAGAAAGAGACATAAAAAAAAATATGAATGAATTCAAGAGTTTAATGAATATAAAGTCAGTGCAACATCAGCATATCAGTTTAGCAGAGAGGTATGTAAAAAAATTCAAATGCAAAATGATAATTTCATGATTGTAAATACCCAAGAATATGAAGAAAGTAGATTTTATAGTTTTGTATATGGTGAAGATTTTTTTAAAGAACATTTTTAAAATAAGGAAAATAGTTTAGGAGGGATAGTTATGATGATAGAAGTTAAGAGATTCTTGTTGAGAACTAAATAAGCAGGTATGAAGGTGAAAGAGGATGAGAAAAGGAGATTTGAGATGATAGGTCGGAGGCATAGAGCGGGTGAAGAAGAAGATGAAGAGGTATTAGGATGGGGCTTAGATATGTTTTTTCAATTTAATGAAAATATGAAAGGTATAGTACACAAAAAAGAAATTAAAAAGGAAATTGAACCGAGGACTGAGAAAGAAGTGAGATATAAAAAAGCAAGCAGCGATAGAGGAGGATGAGGATCAATTTTATGGAGAGAATGGGAAGGCCTCAAGGCTAAAAGAGTTCAACAAATATAAATTTAGTGAAGAGAGAGGAGAGAGAGATAAAGGTAAGAGTAAATAAGCACGAGAGGAATTTCTTATGGAGAAAGAGAAATATTTGATGAAATTGATGAGAAGAAGAAGAATGAGGAATATGGACATATTTCAGTCCATTTGAGTAAATAAAGTGATAAGAACATGATGAGGAAGAGCTACATGGAGATGGATAACATCATGAATCATGAATTAAAGTATATTTTTATTATTGTTGTGTTTTTTTTTCCAAGTGTAGTTGATGAAAGCTTGGAACTAATAAAGGCAAAAGTGAAACTCAAGAGAGAAGAAGAAAATTTGAAGTACATGCATGGATAAAGAGCCTAATATGTGGCCTAAGTGGCCAAATAGCAAGCAAGGAGAGTGGAAGAGTATGAGAAAGAGAAATAACATTCAAGAAATCTCAAGAATCATTAAAAGGAAAAAAAATTCATGCATTGATCACAAAATTACAAGTTTTCGTTTTTCCACCTTAGAAGTATGATGCAGGAGAATCATTTGAAGAGCCACCATTTGAGCTAATTTCATCAAGGGAATTATGAGGAGGTTCAGATAGATCATTTGAAGAAGGTGGAAGACACTAAAGGATTGTCAAATTTTAATTTTGGTCAATGTTATGTTTTCCCTCCATTTTCTCAAATTAAAAATTTTAAATGTGTAAAAGTGCAATCTAAAATTTAAATTTGTGGGAAGAGAGACTTGAGGGTTTTTTAATTTGTTTGATAGTCTAAACATGTGGTGATGAATAATAAAGTTGGTATGAGTCAATAAAAGGAAGAGAAATGATGTAATATGCCTCTTTTTTAGTGTAAAAGTCAAAAGAGTCATGTAAAAGTCAGTTAGGGTTAGCAAATAAGAGATAATGGGATTAAAAACTAGAAGAGAGTTAGTTAGGAAGGAGTATGATCATCTCCCTCTAGGAGAGAGAAGGATAAGGTATAGTGGGAGGATAGACAAATTTTATATTACATTTGAAACAAGACAAAAAACTCTATTTTATGGTAATATTGCCTTCTTTGTGAATGAATGTTGAGTGTGGAAATTGTGATATAAGAGTTTTGATTATCCATTTGGAATGTTTGAATAAGTTGTTCTGATAGTAAACTTATTGTTCAAAGTGACAAATTTATTATCATATAAAATTTGAAGATGAATCTCCTGTTCAGGGTTTGTTGCTCTTAAATTTGACTGAAACTGTGTTAATCATGTGATTGAGGATATCTCATGAGTTCAAGGAAAATTTCATGGTAAATTTATTTTGCATAATCTTAGAAGAATCATTACAAGTTTGACATTTTGAATGCTCAGTTTCTAGTATAAGGTTAATTTTTGTGATTGTGACAGTTAGTGAACTGTTTTTGCACGATATTAATAATATCTTGTAGGCTCTTATGATGGATATAAAGATCATTGTCAAATGGGACTTCAAATATGTTGAGGAGGTGTTATAATCATGTATAAATATCAAAATATTAGAATATGCATGTCATTTTGGGTTCTTGTTGGTATAGTTGTGTAGTGATAATCTAAAACCCTATTTCCACTGTTATAGAAAACAAACTCAACATGATTGAGGATTTTTCTTGCTCCAAGAATCCTCACTAGTAGAACTAAGTGTTAGAGGAAGTTACAACAAACCTTTAGGTCAAATATCAAGATTTTAAAACACATATAACATCTTTTATTAGATTTTTAGTCTTCTTGGGTTGGTGGAGAGCTAGGAACCCTCTACCTAGGGTTTAAGAAGTAAAAATCCAATTTATTGAGAATAAACAAAGGAAAATCCTTTAAATTCAATATAAACCATCTTGATGATGTTTAAAAATTTAATGTGAATATATTTTAATTTTACGGGTTGCAAAACTTGAGTTTTTTCTGAGAGTTTATATGTAGGGTGCATGCACAGTCAAAGAAGCCTATTTGCAAGTGAGAAAATGCAAGAAAGAAGGGTTTTGTTTGGAATTTGACCCTGAAATATTATAGATAGTGAAAACATGGAAATGAGTATCCTCAAAACCAATTCTTTAGTTTTGAAACCCCATGCATTATAAGATATACCTAAAAATGTCTAGAAGCAAGGCTAGAAGAGCTATAACAAGCTAGAAAGGTAAACGAGTGATTGGGAGAGAAGTTCTTAGAGTTGGCTTATAAAATTTGACATGCATCTTATCAAAGGTAAATAGTGTCTAAGGAAGTTTTATTTTTTTTTGGGTATACATAGAACTTCTAAACATGAACCATGCAGAAGCATCGTCGT
Organism: Taxus chinensis; assembly: GCA_019776745.2. Lineage (NCBI taxonomy): Eukaryota > Viridiplantae > Streptophyta > Pinopsida > Cupressales > Taxaceae > Taxus > Taxus chinensis. Next base: position 123,470,595 of record CM034154.1, read on the forward strand.
AAGAGACTACAAAAGGGCAGTTTGATAGGAAAGAGGAGAAATTGATTATATTTTCTCATTCCAAGGAGTTTGAACACTTCATTAACATTGTGTTTTAGTGTAGAACAAGGTATAAGGATTGGATGGTGCTAAATTTAAGCTAATGGTTCAAATTTTCTTTGCTTAGAGTAAGTTCACTTATTTCTAGTAAAGGATTTTTTCAGTGAAGATGATCAATTGGATTTTTCCTTTGTTGTGGATTAGTGTAAAGACTTATGTGTCATTACAAGAGGTTTTTGAATAGGATATTGTGCTTAGTAATGGAATTTAAGATTGAAAGGAGAAATTTTTAGTGATTTGATTTCTTAACTAAGAGTAAGATTTCCTAAAATAAGGAATTGAATGAAATGAAGTGTTCTTAAACTTGATGAATGTATCAAATTTGTAATGAGCTCAGCATCAGTTTGGTTTCTTGAAGAATAATCTTCATGATAGACTGTTTATCTCTATCTTGGAGTCCTGAAGAATCTTGTTATCAACTGTGTGTTTCATGATTGAGTGCTTGATTGATTTGTGGAACAAGGTATGTAATATTGTATATGTGATCATTCTTTTTTTTTTTGTTGGGATCATTTGATATAGTCAAGAAGAAGGTGTATTTTTACACTATTTTTTGAGAACAATTGGTACTAGTAAGATGTATTTGACAAATGTATAGATCTTGGTGGCTATGTTCATGTTACATCAAGTCATGTTAGTGCAGTCATGGAGTCAAGGGGAATCAATCAGGAAGACTCTCAATAAAGTCTTTCATTCCTAACATTACATTTGGCATAATCTTAAGAAGGAAGTGGTTTCATATACGGTATTTTTTTTTTGTGTGTTTGCCAAGTAAAGTGAGAGTAATGGTTTGCAGGAGAGTTTGACTCTCTTGTACATGATATGCAAATACTTTTTCATTAGACTAAATTTTTTATCGAAGGTCCTAGTCTTGTCAAGATCATATGAGTATGGTTTTTTTAAGATCATATTTGGAATTTGTCATAATGGATATAGGACTAAAGGGGGGATGAGAAGAGCTCCATGAGTATGATGTAGTGCCAAGAAGGCACATAGTGTTATGATGACAAGGATGTAAGTTACTACATTATTATTTATAAGGTGAACAACATAGGGCACAAATTGAACATCATGAATTCAAGGTACATGAAATGCTTTCATAGGTCAATTTTTCATATATATGTTTGAGATACATTTGATAAGCACATGTTCCTAGTGATTGGTTGAGAAGGTTTGTCTAGATTATGTGAGTGAGCTCTGAATGAAGGATTGTTTTTACAAAAGTCGTGATAGAGGTGTCAAAAAGATAGGGGGAGCTGAGCAAGGATCCATGATCTAACCAAGAGAAATATGAAGTCTTGAAGTTAAATATGATGTTAGCTAGCTCTATTTGAGAAGATTTACATTAATATTTTTCTATCTTTGGGGTTTTAAGAAGAATTTAACAAGAAGAGGGGGTTTATTTCTTCATATTCTAGCTCCATGAGTTGGATAATATGTCAAGAAGCCTTTTTATCTATGAAAATCAGTTTGGAGGTTAAGAATGCTGACAGAGAATGATATTTTTCATGGAGAGGAGAAAACAATTCTTTCTTTCTAGTATTCAATGTTGTTCATTGATCTATTGGTTCCACTTAGGTGTTGAAGGATTCTTAATCATGGTTTTAATTTATATTTGTTCTTAGCTCAAGAAGAAGTTATGTCAGTTCTTGAAGATATCCATTTTCTTAGGGAGAGTTGTGTTGATTAAAGAATCAAAATAAGAGTTAAAGAAGGTCAAAGGGATCTTATTTGATTTGGTTTATGTTTTAAACTAAAATTTTAGCGTAATGTCATAAGAGAATAATTGGAATGAGGTATTATAGGTATGTTTCTTTTTCATTAATGTCAAAAGGGGGATAATGAGATGATGGCATGTGAGTACCCTAGGGGGAGAATGAACTATTTATATTTACCATCAATGAAAAAGGGGGAGATTGTTGGTATTGTGTTTTCATTGATGTAAAATTATGATATTTTCATTGATGTCAAAATAGGTAAGAAACGTGAAGGTTAATTGGTAGTCTCAAGTCAAGGTGAGTATCTTTTTGAGATTGTGTGCGGTTTCATGGGTTCTTGACTAGGTATGATTGCTTATAGTGACTTGAAAAGGTCTTATAGTGTTTTTGTGATGATTTTATGATCGAATGTAGTGTTTTGAAGGTTATTCTAGGTTTTCAAGGATTGAAAAGTGATGAGGTGATCAATTTGGTTGGTACAATAATGTTCAAGGTGATTGTTTGTGAAGCCTAGTCAGTGGGTATGGTATGGCATAATTAAGTACATGTATGTATGATTTTTTTGATCTTGGTTATAACATTGGAAGAATGTATATGATTTTTAGACACACTCACAAGTGTCTCTTAGTGTGTGTATGAGATGAAGTCATGGTTTCTAGGTCTACACTAGACCTATTCTTTAGCCCTAGGCACCCAAATGAGATTAGTTGGACTATTTTTAGTGTGGCAATGTAAAATTGATACTTTTATAAGGTGTAGTATGTTTATATAGAGATGTGGTCCAAATTTAAAGTTCTAGTTTTAAGTTATGTGCAAGATAATTTATTTTTACCCCATTTTTGAAAGTGAGAAACCAAGGTGAATTTGGCCTGTTTGATGTTCATTGGAACCTATAAACTCTACATGGTTTTCTAATATCTTTATGGTAGTTGGGTAAGGCTCCTGAGATGTCATTAAATTAATTATTTTTAGAGTAAGGGGTAGATATTTATGAACAGTCATCAAGAAGCTAAACAATATTTAAACCATTCAAAAACCCTACGTATGAAGAGATGGAGAAGATCTTGATTGTAGTGGCCCAGAATTGATTGGTTGATCTATTATGATGATTTGAGTTTTTAGAGGACTCTCTCATACTTCTCTAGGTACAAGTTATAGCTTTTGACAATATGTATACCCTGCTAAAAAAGGTAATTTTTTGAATAAGTTTAATTTTCTCTCAAGTTTTGCATTGGTCATTTTGACCAAATTGGTTTTTTAGGAATATGGGAATATTTTATAAATGTATGTATTTTTTTTAGATCAATTTTTATCCCTTACAATGTCTTTTTTCATTCCTCCATGACTTGTTTTAGGGCAGTTTTGGGCAATTTGGGATGAGTTGTTTACAGAGGTGTTTTGGTGGTGCTTCAGTATGATTTATGGTATCTTATGCACTTTGTGATGATCTTGAGGTCATGATATTTCAATTTATTTATTACAATTTCCATATTTTATGTTATTTGATGAGGGTTTAAGCTTTATTTTTTAAGACTATTTTCTTAGGTCTTAGAGCTAGTGAAGAAAGTTGTTCCCTTTGATGGTTTTATTGAATGAGATGATAATACATAGTGATTCAATCTTGCTGGAAGTTTTTAGTGGAATTAGGAAACGTGTCTAATTTATTTACAAGTTTTTTTGAAGGTGTATTTTCCTCGAGCACATCCATCTTTAGCAAGTAGGCTATTTGAGTGTTTTAGGGCTTCTTATGTTTTAATAGGGGATTTGAATGTAAATATGGTATTTATGACATATATGGTCCATTTTATGATTTTCATACGATCTTATTATGATTTTTAGGTGAATTTTTCCTATTATAGCTGACCTAGATGTATTAGGATCATAATTCATGTATAAAAGCAAGTTATGTGGCTCATTTGAGCTAGTTGAGAGGGTAAGGAAAAGTGAGCACTAGATGGGTGTTTTTAGAAGGTGAAAGAGATATTTGTGACCATAAAGAGAGGTTAAAAAGTGTGTATATATTATAGAGTGTTTTTATCTGTTGAAGAGATAGTCCATTAGGCCTAATCATCTTTGTGAAGAATCCCATGAGTGAGTGGACCTAGAGAGCAATTTTGAAGGAGGAAGGAATGTGAGCTTGATTATGTCATCATAAATTGTTAGTGCAACATTTCAAAGGTTAAAAACATATCAGTAAATTTTTTTGGTGTTGATTCATATATGGGGATGATTCCTCCTTGTAGGGTTGGTGCTCTACTAAAATTAGGGTTGGTGCTTCTTGTGTGCTTGGTGCTTCACTAAACCTGGGGGTTGGTGTTCTTTTTTGAGTTGGAAATCAACTAAATTTTATTAATTTCTATAATAAATTTGTGTTTTAGTGGGTTTTATCACCTTTTAGGGTTTCCCACTTATAATTGGTGTACTTTTTTATTGTGTTCTCATGGTGCATGGTCATATCATTGTTTAATATATATGTTGATGAATGTGTTGAATCTTTGATGAATGTTAATGCTTAAGTGAATGAAATTTTTTATTACCCACTAATTTTCCCTCCCATGTAGACATAAAATTAGGCACATATTATTATTTTACTATACCTCCAATTATGTTTTTTATATGTATGGATCTGAAGTAAGAAAAGTATTCACTGGTGACACAATTCCTAGTCCATTTTCTTGATTTTAGTTGTTTCTATTTTCTTTATCTCTTATATATGTCACTTCTGCACCCAATTCTGGTCAAGTCATGGGTATCCCTGTCTGTCAGTCTTATCACATTTTCCATCAGTTATACCAAGACAACAATACCTAGTTTGCACACTAGCACAAGGCACTCTTATCCTTTTCTTTCTTGTTCACATTTTTAACATTTGTGGTCAATGTTTTTAGTTTTTTTACTCCTATCATGAGCTTCTAGTTGGCATGTCATGTCACTAGTGTAAAAATTAAAATAAGAGATCCTTATATATAAACAACATACATACCATTATAAGGGCGGGATATTCTAAATGACAAGCACAACAACATACTATCAAAGGGACTACATTTTTTGGTTAATTACATTGCATACACTAAATAGGGAGGGGAAGTTATGAATTGCATCTCACACATTTGCATTTTATCTAGCTATATCCCACTATCTTGGCATCATTGGAACACGGGAAACCTGAGAAAACTATTTCAAACAAAAAAAGATAAAACTACATGGAGTCAAGAATATAGTGTAGTGCTCAGTCGTATTTTCATCATTTGGATGATATCAGAGGTCAATCTGACTTCACATATTGCATTTTTCATTCTAATTTGATACGTTTATGAGCTTTTGCAAGTATCTAGTATTTGTGTTGCAGGTTACATGTACCTCGGTGATCCAAGTTCAAATATCAGGTGATCAAGAGGAAGTGATAGAGAAACCCTACCGACATAGGAAAAATTAGATTCCCTATAGAATTTCTTTGGCTCCTAGGAGCCCTCACCCTATCCAAAGCACCCATGTCTAGCTTTGTCCGCAGGTTCCGGAATTGATATCAATCATTTCCAACACTCTGCTGAACATGTTCATTAATTGCTCCAGTTTAGATCTACTTCAAGATAAGCATAAATCAGATAAGTTTCATCTCTCCCATTTTCTTACATGGTTTCATATTTAAAGTACTTAACACTTGTATTATGTTGTATCTTATCATAATAGTGACTCTAAAATTAGATATAATATTCATATTTTATCAAATCACCCCCACTGAATGGTTGTGCTTACAACATGAATTTGGACGTAAAGTGGAATTTATAAGAGGTGTTTTACTTATTGAGGCTGTCATTTACACTAAAATGGACCCCTTGGACCCTACCTATGTCTACGAGGTCATTTTTAAAGGTTAAAAATGGACTTGTACCTCCCATTTGGGCCTCTCTCATCCAAATCCAAATTAATGAACTTGTTTCGTGAGTCACTTTGAAATTTAGAAGGTATTTTATTTTTCTTAATTTTTATTTTGTGGGATATTCTCCATTAATTCTTTTGTATTCTGTGTGATTGGGACAAAGGGGTGTATTGTTTTGAGAAGGATGTGGGTGAAAAATGTCACCCTCTCATCATTGAAAACACTTTATACTCCTCTTCTTATTCCTCCACTTTGGAGGGGTAAGGAATTTTTGCCTCATTTTTCACTTGTGAGGTTTTGGAGAGAGCTTGGAGGAACTAGGAGCTTTGAGAGCTTGGCTTGAGGAGTAGGTATTTTACCTCTTTTTACTTTATGATTGTGTAGAAGATTATGGAATGGCATGTTTATTAGTCTTATAAATTATGATTTTTTGCTAGGTGATGAATATTAATATTGTATTCCTTTATCTTCTCAATCCATCTCACTTGAGATGGATTTTGGAGTGTTAGGGTAGAGGGAAAAGAAATCTTGCACCCAAATGGCTTGATTAGAAATCCATGATGGAATTTTTTGATTTTTTCCTCCCCTCATATGGTTGATGAGGGAGATGAAATTTAATATGGATTGAAAACTCATCTCCATCCCTTGTTAAGGAAATCTACCAAGAATTGAAAATACTTGGTAAGGATGAGGCATGGAGTAGTTAGAATTTGGATGATATAAGGAGTTTTGGATTGTAATGATTTGTAATCAAGTTATAAATTCTTTTGGTTTAAAAATTATTATAATGGGAATCCTTGCCCATAATCCCCCTTTTAAATAATCTTATAGTTTCTTCCTTGTGTTTTTTTTCTTTGGTTTGTTGGTTATGGAGTTGTGTTTTTGTATATGTGCACGTGCTTACAACCTATTTTTCTCCTTCTTATGAATCTTGGATGCATGAAACCTCTCTCTCTCTCTCTCATGATATGTGAGGGAGGATATAATGTCTTCCATTTTTGGAATTGGCATGTAATGATGTCAATTAGTTGGGTGGACAACCAAGCCACCACTCATGTGTTAAAGATATTCTACTAAAAGGAGGAGCATGATCTTAGAATATTAGATGAAAAAATCATTTCATGGATAAAATTTGTAATTTCTTGTAAATTTTGACATGTTATTCCCCTTTTTTTGGATTCTTATCAACTTGTATTTTAAGTGTAGTATTCTTGTAATTTTGTAAGGAAATCAATATTGTAAGAACCTTGGGTAGGATATGAAATCCTCGTTGTAATATCTTATTCACACCTTTTTTGAGAATATTTGATATTGATTGTATGTATAAAGAGAAGCTTGTTTATACTCTTCTTATTTTGGGAAATGATTGATTTCAAAATAGTAAATTTTTGTCAAATAGGAGAGAAGAGAATGTGGTTGGTTAAGGTGTGATGAATCTATTTGTATAGTTACATTTTTAAAATCATTATCAACTTACTATATTGTATGGGAAAGGAGTCCAAAATGATACATTAGATAAATTCCTCTTTTCAATATGTGTTTTAAAGAGAAATTGGTTCTTGTATTATAAGAAAAAAATAGACATAGTTGGGTTAGATTCCTGAACTTATTGTAAAGATTGTTAAATCAATACTTGGCAAGCATATTAGGGGTGGAATAGAACTTGTTGAAAGTATGAAAATTAGGCCAACTTTAATTATGGATCATACCTTGCATTGGATGAAAATATAAAGGAAAAAGTGATTAAGTAGTTTTGTTTTTCAATGTCCTATAGTAGGAGTTGTAATTTTAAGATGTAATACCTCCACTCTTCTCTTATTATTATTTTTCTTTCATCTTGGAATAAATTTCTTAATTTGTATTAGTTGTCATAATTACTTTACAAATAAGTATATAAAGAATTCCTTGTTGAACATTGAATGATGCATCAAGACACTTAGTTATTCTTCAAATGTGCTCTTGTTTTTACTTTATACCAATTCAAGTATTTGGAGAATCTAAATAAAAGAAAACTTGTTTACAAGAATATGAGATTTGAGTAATAGTTTGTATCTTTTATAAACACTCATATCAATTCATATAAGAGTCCTTATTTTGATCATATATGGAACTCACACATGAAGTTAATTTCAAAAATATAAATGTGTTCAGCTAAGAACATATATCCATGTAACTATATGTTTATTTATGTGGCCCTGTTATAAACATTACAATATTTCGAAGATTACTTTAAATTTGGGTATGAATCTGTAGCAAGGTGTGTGTGTGTGTGTGTGTGTGTGTGTGTGTGTGTGTGTGGAAATAAACGCATTTCTTTATGATTGAGGTATTTAGAATTCTGATATAAACACATCTACAAAAATCAAAATTATTTGAATCCATTTGAATTATTTTAACAAGGCCTTCATCCACGTGAGTTTATATATATTGGTTGTGTTATTAAAATACAATAAATAATTAAAATAAAATAAGAATATATAGGTTTAAAACAATTTGGGTTAGGAGTAGCCGCAACCTGCCCCGCTCCTCTATAAAGACCGATTTTTTTAAATAACAATATTTGGGTACAAAAAACTAAAATAGATATAATCTAGTATATGCATAATACTCTTCACCAAACCCACATAATATTTGAATACAAGAAAATATTTGGGAAAATAAGAAACAATTTTCCCATATTCCTCCATGAGAATACCTATTGTAGTTCCCACTCCTCTTCGACATTGTTTCATCTTGATATTGATACTATTGGACTGATATTCAGATATTTTGATTATGATACATTGATTAGTAGATGATAGATTTCACTGATATTTGGAATATTGACATTATGATGTTTACATTTTATTATGATGCACTAGATAGTGATGTTAGACAGTTCGATATATGTTGATTTTCACGATGTGGATTTTATATTGACATGTTACATTTTGGGATATTCTAAGTATAATTATAATCTCATGAATGTTAGGGTTAGATTTTGATATATTGATGGATAATAGAATTGCTAATGTCATCTGATGATTATTTATTTTATATGTATTTTGTCTCGATGTTGTTAATATGTTCGAAAGGCCAGAGAGGTATTTTGTTGTGTGCAAGAATTTTATCACATACATCGAAGGAGATAGGGAACCAACCATAGAAGGATATCGGGTGTTGAGCAATGAGGCCAAATTTGACAACTTGTGTAATGTTTTTTAGTGTGGTGCTTTGCATGTCTAGTTGGAGGTCTCCCATGGGGGGGATGAATTCACATATGTGGCCATGGGGTGAATTGTGTCCCTTTAATTTTTGTATATGTTTTATTTATGTTTTGTGTATTTAAAATTTGGAAATTTTATCACTTCATTAGCATGTTGTAAAATTAATCTTAACCCTTTTTATTTTTTAGTTAACCAAATTAAGGATGTGAAAAATAGTTATGATGAAATTTGGTGGTCCTTGTTGTAAGTAAAATTTAGGTTGATTTGTGAGTGCTTTACTCCACCCCAACTTCAAAATTCGGATTTTGACTTGGGGGAATTTTGGGAGGCTTTTGGGACAAGCAAGGCTTGTCCTATGCCTCTTAAATTTACCCAACAACCCTACCTACGGGTTGAGAAGATTATTTTTGAATTTTTTATCCATTTTTGAGTGTTAAAGAGAGAAAATTATTGCACTTTATTTCTACCCCAAAGCCATGTGGGTTGTCATAGTCCTTTCATGTGCATTGATTTTATTGGACTTGGTGTGTTGAATTGAATGTGGAGATGGAGGAATGATGAAGTGGCATCCTACATGGAGCCACCTGATCATCCTCATATTCCATTTCTATATATTGGTGATTTTTGGTTGGAATGGGGGTTACTTGTTCATTTTTATTCTTGTGCACTTTTGGATTTGGAGCTTGTTGGAGTGATTTTTAGATTGCTTGGCTTCAAATTGAAAGGGGATTGTGAAGTTTCTTGGATCTTAATGGAGCGGTAGGCTCTCCACCTTAGTTATTTTGTATTATGCTTGTTTTTATATAAAATGTTGTTCTTGTTAAAATTATTTTTATCTTGTGAATGTGCTAGTGTGTTGGTTGGGTAGTAGACCTTAAGCTGGGTATGGGAGAAAGGCTCGTGGGACCATTGGGGAGGGAAAAGGGATTTGTTTTAGGCATGTATTTGGTGGGAGTGTGTATGGGAGTATTACCTATGGGGAGTGAAAAGGAAATCATGGTTTTGTTGCATGCTTATAAGGAAGAGAAAAGGATTTTGTGTTCTGGTTTGATGGAGATGTTTCTTGCTTGGCTAGAGATTTATACTCAAGAAAGATCACTTGAGTCTTTGCCACCTCTTCACACATCCCAATCTCAATGCTTATTAGTGGCATTAAATGAAGTTGCTTTGTGAGTATGACATGTAGATAGAGCATGTGAAGGGGAAGGAGAATGTTGTTATAAACACCCTGAGTAGATGAAGAAATTTGGTTGTGGCTACTTTAGTGGGTATGGAATTGCAGAGCAGGATTTTGTAGGTACTTCCTCGCGACAGCTTCTACCTTACAGCTAGATTAGAGATTCAATATCAGATACCCCTTGAGGAGAATTTTTATGGATTCTCATTAGAGGTAGATGGTCTTATCAGAAACAAAGGTCAGATATATGTTCCTAGAGATGGAGGCTTGAGACAAGATATTTTAGAAGAGGCTCATCATGCACCTTATTCATCCCATCCAGGGGTGAAAAATATGCATGCCACGTTGAGACAACTTTACCATTGGAGAGGTCTATGGAGAGATATATCTTAGTTTGTGTCATGTTGTTTAGAGTGTCTAAGGGTGAAGGTCGACCATTAGCATCCAACTGGCCTTCTCTACGTGCATTGGAAATGGGACACTATTTCCATGGATTTCATTATAGGGATACCAATGTTGAGATACCACCATGACACTATCATTGTCACAGTGGATAAATTGACGAAAGTGGCACATTTTTCTCTGGTGTAGACCACCTATATAGCTAGTGCAGTAGTGCAATTATACCTTGATGAGATTGTCAAACTATACGAGATTCTGTAGAAGATCATTTGTGACCGTGATCCCTTATACACTTCTCACTTCTGGACTACCATGCAACAGGTTCTTGGGATGAGTATCAACTTCAGCACAACTTATCATCTAGAGATAGATGGATAGACAGAGAGGTTGAATCAAATATTAGAGGATATGCTGCGGATGTATGTTATGGACCATCAATCTAGGTGCAAGGACTACTTATATTTGGTGGATTTTTCCTACAACAAAAGTTTTCATATTTTGATTGGCATGGATCCTTTGCAGACATTGTATGGTAGAGAGTGCAAGACACCATTGATTTGGGATAGATTAGACAATAGGGTTTCTCTTGGGTCAACATTAGAATAGGATATGGAGTACCAGGTTTTCTTGATTCACCAGATGCTTCAAGAGGCTCACGATAGGTAGAATAAGTATGCAGATATGAGGAGGATAGATTGTAGTTTTGAGGTGGGCACGAAGGTATTTCTTCATGTCAGGACTCATAAGAGTCCTATCCACTATAGAAAAGGCTCTAAGTTAGCTCCTAGATTTTTGGGTCCCTTTGAGATCTTGGAGTGTATCGGTCCTTTGGCCTACTATCTAACATTCCCACCTAGATTGTCTCACGTGCATGATGTATTTCATGTATCTGTACTTAGGAGATATATTACAAATATCTCTCATGTTTTGGATTGGACCGCATTGCAGGTGCATGAGCAAGGGAAGGTGTCAGTGGAGCTTGTGTGCATCATAGAGCGTAGGACCCTGGGCCTTCGAGTCCATGAGATTGACCAGGTGCAGGTCCAGTGGGATAGGTACAATGATACTGTAGCCACATCGGAGGATTCCCCTTTTTTGTGACCTCCATTTCCTCATCTATTCTAGTGAATTCTAGGAGGAAGTCGAGTCTAAAGGGATGGGGATGTAGTGCCCACTCCTCTTCAACATTATTTCATCTTGATATTGATACTATTGGACTAATATACAGATTTTTTTATTATGATACATTGATCAGTAGATCATAGATTTCACTGATATTTGGACTATTGACATTATGATGTTTACGTTTTATTATGATGCACTAGATAGTGATATTAGATAGTTTGATATATGTTTATTTTCATGATGTGGATTTTTATACAAACACATTATGTTTTGGGATGTTTTGAGTAGAATTATAATCTCGTGAATGTTAGGGTTAGATTTTGATATATTTATGGGTAATATAAAATATAATGTCAAATGATGATTATTGATTTTATATGTATTTTGTCTTGATGTTGTTAATACAGCCGAAAGGCCAGAGAGATATTTTTTGTGTGCAAGAATTTTATCGCATACATTGAATGGGATAAAGAACTAACCATGGAAGGATGTCAGGTGTTGAGCAACGAGGAAAATTTTGAAAACTTGTGCAATATTTTTTAGTGTGGTGTGTTGTATTTTTAATTAGAGGTCTCCCATGGGGGGTGACTTCACATATGTGGCCATTGGGTTAATTGTGTCCCTTTCTTTAATTTTTGTATGTGCTTTATTTATGTTTTATGTATTTAAAATTTGGAAAAAAAATCATTTTATTAGAATGTTGTAAATGTGTTTTAATTGTAACACTAGCTAAAACAACCAAATTGAGACCCAAGAACAACCTAGGATTAGTTAAGAAAATTATGGAATCATTTTTTTTGTTTAAAAGAATATTCAACAAAGTTACAAGACAACAGTTGTCACTAATAGGTTCCCGAACAATTATAATCTACTAGAATATAATTTTATTTTATTAATAATTATTAGAGGTCATGAGGTCCAAAATTTAGGGTTAGAAGTTTTAATTAGGTTTAGAGGAAAAATTCCTCGCCATACCCACTCTCTAAAAGGCTTAAAGTTTCAAATTAATTTTTATCACACTTAATACATTCAAAATTTTCCTAAATTATTCCCATTGGATAGGAAATTTGCTCACCTTTCTAGTGATATAAAAAAGTCCTCATAAAACTCAAGTTATGGGCCGACGGACCTTGGGAGGAAATTTTTCCCAAGGGCGAGCCTACAGGCCTAGGGGAGAAAATTTTCCTTTGCGCAAGTCAGCAGAGCAAGGAATATTTTTGGTGTTTTTTCCCTTTTCAGGGGAAAAACATGATTTTCCTCCGTGTGCCCATGGGCCCGAAGAGGACATGTGTTGGCTTGAGAAAGCTCTGGTGGGAAGTTGGGCTGTCAGAGAGATTTAAGGAATTAATCCTTTCGGGTTTGGAAATGCAAGGGGAAAAACTTCTCGCATGCCTCCACCTATCCTAGATGATGCCACGTGTCATCACCCTATTGGCTGTGGGTTAGTGGGGAAGCGGAGGAAAGTAAGAAAATTCTCCCAAGAAAAATTTTAAAAGCGCTAAGGTTAGAAAAGGTGTCACGCCTCCAAATTTTCCTCACGAGGCAACGTGGCCACTTATAAATTGGCTGTGGGAAAGCGGAGCGGTGGGGAAAAGTTCAAAAAAATTCCCAAAATTTTTCTGAAAGTGCTAAGTTAAAAAGGGGATCCGCCCATCCACTAACACCTTATGCTGGCATGTGATAGTCTCTAATTGGCTGCAGATTGGTGGGGTGGTGGAGTTACTTTTGAAAATTTTCCCAAAAATTTTCCTAAGTCCCAAGGGAAAAACTTGGGCTGTGGCCCTGCCAAGGAAATTTTTCCCAAAATTTTCCGCCAAGTGAAGAAAACTTCATAAAGCCATAACTTTTGATAGAGATCTCAGTTTTGGGAAAATGAGGACTTTCTGGAAATCTCTCGAATCCCTCTTTGCACTAGAATCATTAATTTTAGATCTTGATAAAGTTTAAGGGGTCAATTTTAAGAAAATGGCCTGCAGAATTTTTAAAAGCAAACTGGTAATTTAAATAACTTATAAATTTTGTTCAATTTTGCTATTCTTTCTCCTTTAACATGTCAAATGAACATGGAGGATTGTTCTAAGAATAATTTTAGGATGTATTGGAAAGTAATTTTGCTTGATTGATTTCCAATTCACATTTTTACAACTTCAGATAGAAAAATAACTGTGAAAGGTTTGGGCCCGATTTTGCAATGTTTGAAGGATTTTTCCTTAAGTTTTTTAGTCTAATTGAGTTTGTTTATATCATAACATGTTAGATTTCAATGTTTCAATGTTATTTATTGTTTACAGGTTCGAACTATGCATTTTAGAGGAAGTATTTGCCAGTTTAAAATTCAAAACAAAGGTCAATTTCTAAAGGATCTGTTTATCATTTTTCATCTTCCAAATATGGAAATTCATTTCTATTCTAGTCTAATACATTGAGTTGATTTAAAATACCATTTACTAGCTAAAATGCAAAGTCTGGTTTCCAATTTTAACATATTTCAAGAGAACAGAGTTACATATATTTCCTTCATACGTATTCCATTTTCCAAACAGACATTTCAAATCACAATTTGATTATCAATTTCAATACAAAAATGTAACTGACAAAGGTAGTGAAATCTTTTATTGATTTCAAATATATAACTTTACATCTTTCAATTTCTTAAATGCAAATAACAGATTTCAATTTCTTTCTTTCAAATGAATAGAACAGAGTATATATATCTTTCACATTTCAAATTTATAACTTTCATAGCTCAATACAAAGTATCCTTCCATTACAAATAATATACAGATCATCCACTTCAAAGTGGGAAGGGTTACAATGAGATTTCATTTCACAAGGAACTGTCATATTGTCCTTCTCCTCTACTCTAGAATGGCAACATAAATTTCTCCTTTTGGATCACAACAAAGGCAAGGGAAAAGCAATGCTCTCCACCCAACCAAGACATCCAATCAAAGGAGAATCCATCCTTCTAAATTGGCCCCTGAGCCCCAACCACAAAGCCATAGAAGATGTAATTCAACTCATGGCAACAACAAGCTTCCACAAAACATACACACAACATTTTCAAAATAAAACACAATCCAAAAAAGAATGTACTTTTTTACAACTATAATAACACATGACAAGCAATACTAAGGCTTCACCAAGCAAGCCAAAGGAGCAAGAAACTATGGGGGATGCTACTTATGAGTCCCAAAGGTGAAATGGGTATCACCACCTATTTTCAAACCACCAAATATAGTGTATCAAAATTCCTAACATTCCTTATACCTCCCCCAAGTACCCCTTATTCCTCACATTTCCTTATATCTCCCCAGCCTCTTATGGCACCCCATAACGAGTAAAGAAATGAAAGCTATTTCTTTATAAGGTGGAACCCAAATCCCAACTCCCTCAACACTTATACCTCCCACAAAATGAACCCCATAGTCTTTTCCTACACCATTCCTAGGCCATCTACCCAAACATCTGAAAAACATGCTAAAACATTCACACAATAACATGTGCATTCATAAAGAAAAGGAGTATTTCAAGATCCAAGCTCTTACCTCTCAATGATGGAGTTGTCTAAGTTCCAAAATAGCAAGCTTTCGAATGCCAAAATACAATCCAAAATCAATAACCAACAAGCATTCAAGGGTCTCCACTCTCCTTCCAAAAGCAAGAGCTCCACACAGAAAAATTTCACCCAAAAGGAAGTATGCAAAATGTTCAACAACCTAAAACAAAGAAAGGAGTCTTAATTTTATAGAAGAGGGAAAAGAAGAGGATGAGGTGGATCCATGTAGGATGCCACATCACACATCCTCAAATATAACACAAATATCAAATTCATTCTCCAATGCACAATAAAGAGGTGGGTAAATAATATGACAATAAACTTACACACTCCAAAAATCCCACACCCCATAAGGATTGAATTTAATAAAATGTAAGAAGAGTGTAATTAAAACTTACAATTAGTCATATCAAAATGCATAAAGAATGTCTAAATTCAACCCTCCAACCATAGGTATGGTTGGTAAATAAAATTAAGAGGTATGGGACAATTTTTACTTGTCCCACAAGCCTCCAAGGACAAATTCAAATTTCCAAGAAGGTGGAGTGTTTCATACGCCAAAATCTGACTTACACAACTCTTACACATACTTACACATCACTTACACATTCTTACACATTACTTACACATCTCTTACCACATTTAATACAATATCCAACAACTTCTATAATTACTTTCTTATATCCCAAATTTGATTAATTTATTTATTTTAACAATATGATTACTCACATTATTAACGCCACATTAAATAAATAATGAAAGGGTAAGTGCACCACATAAAACACATGCAAAAATTAAACAAAAGGGACCAAAAATAAAAGAAATACATAAAATCTCTTGGTCACATTTAAAGGTGATTCCCCCCATGGGAATCCCTAACACTAACAAACACACACACACAAACAAAACTAGTTACCATGGTGACCTTGTTGAATTCATCTAGGATTCCAATTTGGTTGGTCTCCAATCCCCCAGTGTTTATTGTGATATTTTAACCTGCAAAACACAAATACCTCCTTCGGCCTCGTCGTCATATCAGAACATCCAACATAATATAAATATAATTAAATTTCTAAAATCATCTAGATATATGAATCACAACAACATCAAAGAAATCTAACAATATCATTATATTTTTATCAACAGCTATATCATCATCCAATAATTTTCTATTTCTAGGGCTACTCACAATATCTAAATATCACAAGTCTGAACAACATCTATCATATAGCCATGTCTAACAGTATAACATCATCAACATATAAAGTGTCTCTAATAAACATCATGCATCATATAAGAATCAAATTCAACAATAATCCATGATCAAATGTCTGACATCATACTAAATCAAAACTATAATATTGTTCATAATATAATCGATAGTGTCATGATCAGTATCAAAATGTGTCAAAGGGAAGTGGGCACTACATCCCCCTCCCCTTAGACTCGATTTTCTCCTAGAAGTCACTGGAAAAAATGTAGAAACTAAACCCACAATAATGTAGCACCCTCCCATGTAGCTGCAGTCTCATCATATTTGTCCCACTACACCCGGACCTGATTAATCTCTCTACCTCAAAGGCCCAGGGTCCTGCGATCTATAATTTTGTGAACTTGGAGGCTTAGGGTAAGACTCCCATTTCACTTTGAAGGCATAAGGAGGTGGTTTCCTATATCCCTTTCTCTCTTTGGTTTGATCCTCAAACCTTTGTATTGTTGTGAATGTGTAAACATTTTGGATATGTATCTTGGTTGAGTTGAATTTCTTGTAAATATGTTTATTGTGAAGCCACTTTGTTGAAAGTTGTCATTGTTTCTCAATACCCCCTCATGGTTATTTGGTTGGGGTTCGGTGGCTATTAAGGGGATGACTTCTCCTCTTAATTTATTTAAGGTTGAGCAGAGAGCATTTCCTACTCCCCCTTCCTTGTTTTGTGATCCCATTGTGAAGTTTGAAGAAAGCTAGAGTTGGAGATACCATTGGGATGAAGACATGCATATTGAAAACTTGTAAATTGACCTTATGGCAAGCCCTTTTGTTGTATATTATTCAAATTTATACTTCCCACTTAAGTGGATGATTGTAAGTTGTAAATCTTGGGAGAAAGTTGTTATACTTGGAAATCCATTGATCTTGTGAACTCTCTTTAAGAGTTTTTGTTTAAGATAATAAATTTTCAAATGTGTTAGTTTTGTGAAAAGAAGTTATCAAGTTTTACCTTGTCTTGGTGAAAGGAATATTTTAATATATTTGAAATGGATATGAATTCTTTTAACTCAAGTAGTTTCATTATTTTTCAAATGTTATGTACTTTCATTCTAAAAATATTGTATAGTTTGATATGATTCATTTTAAAAGAAATAAGTATCTTGTTGGCTTGCCTTTGCTTTGTGAGATGGTGTGCCTATTTTTTTTTCCTTAAAAGAAAGTAAGTTGAAGAATTTTCACTATAAATGTATTACTAAACTAGTTGAAGGAAATGTTAGTTAAAACTATAAGATTGAATGAAAGCATTTTATTTTATCATCACTTTTTTTCATAAGTTGTGTAAGAAAACTAACAATTGGCTTAACTTAGAATTAGGTAGATTTAACAAAACAAAAATATATTTATATGTCCACATTTATACTAAAATGTAACTTTAGTTAAGTTAGCTTTATAAGTATAGTTTTCTAATTCTTCTCTATTTATATATTAGTCTAATAATGGCCTCAAAAAAGGGGGGGAGAAAACTAAATAACTTAAGTTTTATTAATATTACTAATATATTAGCATGGTTAATAAACCAATATTATTATAAATAATAATTATAATAGATTTGAATATTAATAGTAATAAATATGTATTAATACATATTTATTATTATTATTAGTGGTAATAATAATTAATATTATTAATAATAAATAATATTGTAATAAATGAAGTTTTTATTGATTAAAACTAATTTTTTTAAAAATTGTTAAAATGGTGAAGCGGTCGGGTTGCATGGTATTGTGAGTAGGTAGAGGGGTGGGGAGGGGTCATCGACCCCACCCCCCATCCAGTGGGGTCGGAGACCCCTTCCCCGAAACTTTGTTAATACCATGCGGGTGGGGGCCAAGCCGCCACCAATCCTTATATTTTAAAATAAAATACATTGTCTATCGTGGCTACACGGGAACTTCAACGTAGTCTGTGTTAAAACTAAAACCGCGACCCCTATTTCATTTTTTGGTCTCAAATATATATATATATATATTATTTGAGTATATCTATTAAAATGAGAAAAGAAAAGTATTTTATTATTGAGAGAACTAGATTTTATAATCAAAATGAAAATACCCAAATGCCCAAGAAGGGAAAATGCATGGAAACAACTTGATATCAAAATAGAAATTATAAACAAACCCTTGAATAGGTTAGATTGAAAATAGAAAAATAAATAAAATAGGATGGAGTTGGGTAGTGAATATCCATCCCAATCTTGCTCCTTCTCATCTATGGATTCCTCCTATTCCATCTTCCCTTAGCTTGCAAAACCAAAAATGAATGAAATGAGTAAAAGAGATGAATAAAATTCATCCTTAAGAGATTTTAGGGTTGGTTTGAAATTTTCCCATCCAATGGTAAATATTGGCTTCATCCAAGGGCCAAGATTGTCCCCTACAAATGTTAGGTGGGGGTTGGTGAGATGACCATTTGATCACATGGGTCTTACTTTGAATGGGGCAACTTCTGTGGTTTGCAAGTAAATTAAATTTTAGTATTTCCTTTTTTTTTTTTTTTTTTCTTTGTAACTTTCAAAGTCAATGAGGCCATGACCTAGAGGAATTTAAATAAACTCCTTTCCTTATTAGTTTAGACCACTTTTCTTTTATAGAATTGAATAATTAGCCTTGTGTAAATGGAAGGGTTGTTTTAGACTTGGAATTTAATTTTAATTATTGCATGACCTTAGGAACCACTGTATTAAATTAATTTAGGATTATTTGAATGAAATATGTAAAAAGAAAAATGAACCATAGAATAAATCAATTCTTTTATTTAAATATTATTATTTAAGTAAATTTTGTGGTGACTATTTGAAACCAAAGGTTAACCTTATCATCACTTTCATTTCCTTTAACAAAAAAAAAATTATTCCAGCCTTTTTATTATAACATTTGTTTGGTTTTGGGTTTCGTGTGTGAATTTTGTGGGTGTTACCCCTGTAAACCTGCAAAACCCTATAGAAGAAAAATGAAAGAGAGAAAGGATGAGATTAAAATGAAATAGGGGAAATATGAGAATTCTAGGGTTTTATACTATCAACGGTGTAAAATGAATTGATCATATGGCTCTAATTTGACCTAGTTTTATTCCATTTGACAAGTGCTCATTTATTTTACTTTAATATTGATAAATGGGTTTATTTTCTTTGTGACATATTTAATGATGCTAAATATTATAATTAATAATAAAATTGAACATTAGGACTAAGATCTAAATATTCCTTTGACTAGTCATTTTGGCTAATCTTAAACCATAAATAACTAATCGTTCCAATGGGAAGAATAGACCCTTAATAAAATCAAGTTTTTTTTCTATTTTTTGGAAAATGAATAAGTCCTTAATGAAATAAAATTATTTATATACATCACCTAGAGTTACTCCTTTATATAAGGTGGCAATAATTATCACAAGATCAATTCAAGGCTATTACAAGAGATTAAATTAATACCTTTTGAAGAACAAAAAATCCCTAAGTTTTGGACAAATGGCCTACCATAACAATAGTACTCTTACACTTAACATTGTGGTTCTCCAAGCTAGAGCCTTAGTTATTTTCTAAGCCTCTATTGGCGATGTTAAACCTCGCTACTTTGAGTATTGAGTGGTTTACTTTATTTATCTAGCATAGCGAGAAACCAGTATTGGTTCATCAAAAATGATTAATCAAATGAATTTTTACCAATGCCCCTAACGTATTTAAAAAAATGTCCTACTTTTTTTTTAGGGTGACGGGTTTATTTTTTGGTTATTTGGGTTGTAAAATTATGGGCATTACACTTATATGGTCCTAACCCTTATCAATCACCAAATCTTATTTCAATTATAAATTATTATTTGGGTGATTTACTCTTCCTTGGGTTGGCCTTATCATAATATTTCAACAATAAAAGGCTATATAAGTAAGTCATTATCACATTCTAACTCACTTAGCACTGACCTAGCATTATTACAAGCTCCTATTGCCATTATCATTCTAAAAACACTCAAAGGGTTCCTAAATCCATTCAAGTAAAGTACATAACATCTAGGGAAGTCCCTAATAGAAGTATAAAGAACTCAATTAGGTCAAGGAGTCTTTCTTCACCAATATACAAGCACAATAGAGTCATGTCATGAGAGAGAGAGAGAGAGAGAGAATTCCTGCAAAACATTACACAAGGGTTTCCATCAACACAACGATTAAGTCACATAGTCAAGTCAAACATATTGGGTACATTCTCTACTACAAATTTAGATTGTTATCTTGGTGTCCAGAGATGGAAGGGCACCCCTAAAGCACTAGTTAGCTTTACACATTTAGAAAAACACCTAAAAGAACTACACGAATCTTAATTCCACATCAAGGATATGTAGTGTAGCACTGAAATTGGTTCAGAAGCTAGGATTTTGACTACCCAGGGTGGTCCATCCTCAACATAAACATTTTTTTTTTTTCATTTTGTTTTTTAATTTTTTGATGAAGTGTTTCAGGTTATTATAGTTTGTAATTTGTTTCTGATCATTATAGGTTATCCCAAGGTTGTGCAAAGAAGAGTGACACACAACAAGAACCATTTCTAAAAAAGAAAAACACTTTCCAAATCCCAACAGTCTCCTGCTCCAAGATCGTACAACCCTTGTCATGGACCGTACAACAAATTGTTGTATCATATAGATCTTGTACATTCTTCAGACTACAAGTTTATTTCCAATAACTTCTATGTAGAGTCCATATTTACAGATTCTTCGATTCCGTTACTTGTTACATCTCTCTCTCTCTCTCTCTCTCTCTCTCTCTCTCTCTCTCTCTCTCATATTTTGAACAAGTTGCTTATAGTTTATCAATTTTTCAGTTCATTACAAGTTGGAATGTATAATTTTAGTTATGCATAGTTGATGTTGGAAGTTAACTAGATGAGATTAATATACCTATTAAATATCCATACATACTTCTTCATTGATAAATCAAATTATGGTGTAAACAATTTTTATAATGTTAGACTCGCGTTAAAATTTTGATGTCCAAAACAATAAATCAAAATTTCCATGTGCATGCATGTGGAAGTTGCC
Source organism: Taxus chinensis (assembly GCA_019776745.2). NCBI lineage: Eukaryota > Viridiplantae > Streptophyta > Pinopsida > Cupressales > Taxaceae > Taxus > Taxus chinensis. The sequence goes on from CM034154.1 coordinate 123,492,062, forward strand.
TCTTAATAAAGCATTTGATAGAAAAGAAATAATATCTAACAAATCTATGTAGGAATTTAAGAGAAGAGTGGATGATTATTTTTCCTTTCGAAGATTATTTTAGAAAGAGGTCTCATGGATAACTCCCAACAAGTTATATAATACTCCTTACAGATTTGATTGGGCTCATACTATCACACTCTTCTTTACCACCTTGAGTATCAAAAATGTTTTTAGAACATCAAATTATCATTTCTCTCCCAAACTCACCTTAGTATAATCTTTATTCTATGAAAAAAAAACTTGTTAATTACTCTTTTTATATTTAATCTTTGGCTTGTTTGTATTCCTTAGAATGTGCTAATACATTCTTAATCTTATTTACATTGTAATCTTTACAATTATAGGTTAATCTCTTTTTTTTTTTTTCTTATTTGAACACTAATATATAAATTAAAGTAACAATACAAATAAATATAAAATAAAATGAATAATAACTCTTGAACACTCAAAATTTTCCAATTTTGGATCCGGTTTGTTCGAGATAAAATTTATAAATATATGGATTTGCATGATGCAATCAAATATGTGCATGCTCGTTGTATTTATTGCGACCGACTAGTTTACAAATCTTAACAATATAAGATAGTATGCATGTTGGTTCAATTTCTCGTGGTTCCATGCAGTGGAAAAAATGTGGACAAGTTCAGTGAAAAATTCAACTGTGGGCCTTTTTACTTTATGCCTTAACCTCTTTGTTGTTGCAACGTCCTCTTGAAACAGTGACAGTATGCAAAAGTATATGTGTAATTTGCGTAACTAATGCAATGATTAAGTGTCTTCTAGATAGTTAAAAATAATAATAAATAAATTTTTATTTTTATTTTTCTAATGAAAACCTAACAAATTATCAAAATAAAATGTGTAATCTCCTTATTTGAACTAAAGATTGTATAGAACCATGTATGTAAATCAGCTAAGAAAATAAAATAGTGTGACTAATACATATTAAGACATACAACTAATATTGAATAAATTTTGATCTCCTTAAAAAGAGAACAAATTCTTGAAATTTAATATTGTCTTGAAAAGTTTAATTATATCATCATATATATTGTTGGATTATATCATTCGTTTGATACCCTTCATTACTTGATAGTTAAATTGTAGAACTTTATACACTTAATTCATGTAAACTTCAAATTTAAACGTCGGTTGCTCACAAGTGCCCTATATAGTAATAGCCTCATCAACTATCTATATATGGGAGGTTTTTAAAAATGTTTAATTAAAAACTGGATATATAATTAAGTGGTGTGATTTTGTTATTAATTTTTATTTTTTCTAAATGTATGACTAATAATCTAGGCTTTTCAATTTAAAAGAATGTACTTTTCATATATATTTCAATGCTTAGTTCTCACACCACTTGTGTGATGCATGCAGGTGTCCTAGGAGCTTCTATGGAAAGCTCGGTAATTGTGAGATTTCGTCTTAATAAACTGATAACTATTTTAGGGTTGTCGCGCAATTAATTTTATGGTTCATCAAGTTAATCCCAATAACCATGTGTTTCATGACAAATGGATAACAACATTGAAGGTTTGAAACAATGCAACAAAGAATGCATGGAAGGGCGAACTCTAGCTGCTCATACAGATTATATTTATCACCGCCCACCTAAGGCCCCTTAAATATTACTTACTGTACTCTCAAGTTGCATACCATGTTATGCAGATGTACTCCTTTCATGGTTTAGGGAGAATAAAATCTATGATATAGACTATAATAAAGTTATTTGGGCTTCGGATGAAGATTGTCTTTGTTCTGATACTGGATCCTCATATATATGATGTAATATAATTAAAAAATAGTGCGCCAATTTAACAAATAGTGTGCTCTTCTGTCTACATCTTCAACCCACTTATAATGGTCCGCCCTAAATCTGTTGTGCATGTATGTTTTGATGTCTTCATACCCTACTCCATCAGGACAGTTTACAGATTGCATTTTCGAGGCTGCGATGAAGCTTATGTATGTATAAACAATTTATTTCTCATTTCCTTGAAAATTGATTCAATAATACGATATCCAAGACAATAAAAAACCAATCGATTCAAAATAATTTTACATTTATTAGTTACGTTCCAAATAAGAATGAGGCCGGTTGCCAATGACAGGGGCCAGCAACGGACGACAGGGAGTAGAGAAGTCATTGACATACGGTTGATTTTAGTTTTGCAGACGATAAATAAACAGAGCCCTTCATTACATCAGTGACAATGGGGTTAAATCTGACCAGCTTCGGATTAAGATCAAGAGAGCCGCATTGTTGTTATTCCAAGATCTTCAGTTGATTCAGAAGCCCTGTAATTTACTATTTCAGCCTGAAAGGAAAATCTTCAGTTGATTCAGAAGTCCTGTAATTTACTATTTATTCCAAGATCTTCAGTTGAAAGGAAAATCATCAGCAGGCTGGAGCATATCATATCCTGTCAAGTATCGCTGCCCACTGTTTATTGCCTCGTAGTCTTACTTCTGTGCGCCAGAACAAAATATCTGTGTTGCAGGGGGGACAGCACAAATGCCAAATCCCCACGCCCAGCTCACATTTGCTCACAATAGAATTGATGTTGTTTCGTGTCATAAAAGCAAAAATCAAAAAATCTAGCTGTCAGAAAAAAGCTCTCTTAAATTAGTATTTATCTTTTATTGGAATATTGGATTTTTTTTGTTTTTTTTTCGCTGATAAAAAATTCCTGCCCTGTGAAGAGCCAATCAACCAATGAATTGAACCGCGAATACCATATATTATTAATTATAAAATCTTGTATTTCAATAAATTATAACCTGACTTCAAATTTGTTAAGTGGCAGAATTTAATTCGAAAGAATTGTAAATTTAACTTGAGTGGTGATGCCTATATCTGCCTTGGGCAGGATAATAACTAAAGAGAAAATAAAATAAATAATAATACTTCCACACTGAAATTTTTCCAATTGTGGATCCCTAATTTCCGTGGTAAAATTTAGATATATATGGATTTGCATGACACAATCAGATACGTGCCTGCTCATTTTATTTATTGCCACTGACTGGTTTACTAATCTTAACAATATAAGATAGTACACATGTTGGTTCAATTTTTTGTGGTTGCATGCAATGGCAAAAATGTGGACAAGATCAGAGCGAAGTTCAAATGTGAGCCTTTTCACTCTATGCCTTATCCTCTTTGTTGTTGCAGCAATGGCTGCACGTCCTCTTGAAACAGGTACATTGTACAAAAGTTTGTATAATTTGTGTAACTAATACATGATTGAGTGTCTCCGTCTGTTTTAGATAATTAAAAATAATAATAAATAAAGTCTGATTATTATTTTTTTAATGGAAACCTAACAAATTATCAAAATAAAATGTTTAATCTCCTTATCTTCCAGAGATTGTATAGAAGTATATATGTAAATCAACTAAGAAAATAAAATAGTGTAACCAATACATATTAAGACATACAACTAATATTGAATAAATTTTGGTTTCTTCGAATATAACAAATTATTGAAATTAGATAATGTCTGTAAAAAGTTTAATCATATCATCATATATTTGTTGGATTATATTATTTGACTGATACCCTTCATTATTTGACAGTTGAGTTGTAGAACTTTACACACTTAACTCATGTAAACTTCAAATTTAAAGATCTGTTGCTCACTACTGCCTTATGTAGTAATAGCCTCGTCAGCTATTTATATATGGGGTTTTTTAAAGATATAATTAAGTGGTGTGATTTTATTAATAATTTTTTTTAAATGTATTACTAATAGTAGAGGTTTTTCAATTTAAAAGAATGTACTTTTCATATATATTTCAGTGCTTAGTTCTCACTTGTGTGATGTATGCAGGTGTGCTAGGAGCTTCTGTGGAAAGCTCAGAAATTGTAAGATTTTGTCTTGATAAACTGATATCTTTCTTAGGGTTGTCGGCCGATTAATTTTATGTTTCATTAAGTTAATACTAATAACCATGTTTTTCATGACAGATGGATAACAACATTGAAGGTTTGAAAGAATGCAATGAAGAATGCATGGAAGGGCGAACTCTAGCTGCTCATACAGATTATATTTATCACAGCCCACCTAAGGCCCCTTAGATATTACTTAACTGTACTCTCAAGTTGCATACCATGTTATAGATATGTACTCCTATCATGGTTTAGGGAGAATAAAATCTATGATATAGACTATAATAAAGTTATTTGGGTTCAGGATGCAGATTGTCTTCCGTTCTATACTGGATCCTCCTATATGGTGCAATATAATTAAAAAATATTTTGCCAATTTAGCAAAGTGAATTCTGAGTGACGTTAAATTAACATAACTGTTTTTGGGTATTATTGTATGAAATCTAGCAGTTGTAAAGAATATATATATATATATATATATATATATATATATATATATATATATATATATATATATTATTTGAAACTTATATAGCCACGAAAAGATTAAGCACAGCAAAATATAAAGCGAGTAAACGAAATTAAATAACCAAAAAAGACACAAATCATAAACACAGATTTACGTGATAAAACCCTCAAGAGGGAAACATCCATGGAGCAACGGTGTCAATTCTCTTATTGTTCAAATCTAGAAATTACAATCAGCACAGCTCTTCCTCTTACAACTCTATTTTTTATTGTGTGTAGCCTCAATGGGCATACACGGATTTATAGCATTCTCACAAAACTGAATTCATTAATGTGTTCCTATCCATATTCTAACTAAAGCTGTCTTGTTACAACAACAAGCTGAATAATAGGATCTTGATCCACCAGAAGAGGAATGGTTGTCATCTAATCTCAACAATCTCCACCTTGACAACAATTAACCTGATACCTTGCTCATTGCTCATCACCTTTTTTGCAAGCCAAGAGAAGCCAAGCACCACCGCAACTTCTCTAATATAACCGGTTTTGTGAACATGTCTGCACAATTCTTTTGAGTGTGGACCTTATCAAGAATCACCTGTCCTTCATCAACAACATGTCTTACATAATGGTATTTACCTGGAATATGTTTCGACTTACTATGGTAAGCTAGATTCTTAGCCAAATAAATTGCACTTTGACTATCACAGAAAATTTTTACACTTTTCTGAAACTATCCTAACTCACCCAATAAACCTTTTAACCATACTGCCTCTTTGCAAGCATGTGAAGCAGATACATACTCTGCCTCAGTAGTGGATAAAGCAACAATGCCTTTAAAGCTTTGACATCCAACTATTAGGACCACCTGCAAGAGTAAAGACATAACCTGAAGTAGATCTTCTTTTGTCCAAATCACCTACAAAATCAAAATCAACATAAACCGCAAACCTTATCATTGCAACCATCAAAAGTGATACAGTAACTGCTTGTGCCTCTAAGATACCGAAGCACCCATTTCACTGCTGCCCAATGTTCTTTACCTGGCTTTGCCATGTATCTACTGACAACACCAACTGCATGTGAAATATCTTGTCTAGTACTAACCATCACATACATCAAACTTCCTACTGCATTAGCATATGGTACACGAGACATATACTCCTTTTCTTCATCATTACTAGGACACAAACCTGAAGAAAGTTTAAAATGCGAAGCTAAAGGGATATTCACTAGTTTCACTTTATCCATATAGAATCTCTGAAGTATTTTCTCCACATACTTCTCTTTTGATAACCATAGCTTGCCTTTCGTCTTGTCTCTGTGTATCTCCATGTCCAAGATCTGTCTTGCTACTCTTAGATCCTTCATATCGAATGTCCTAGCCAACTGAGCCTTTTAACCTGCTGATTTCAACCATGCTCTTGCTTGCAACAAGCATATCATCAACATACAATACCAATATAATGAACATGCCATTATTTAACCTTTTAAAGTAAATGCAATGATCATATTCACTCCTGGTAAAATTATGGCTCACCATGAAGGAATCAAACTTCTTGTACCATTGTCTTGAAGACTGCTTCAAGCCATACAATGATTTCTTGAGTTTACAAACAAACCTCTTGTTGCGATTTTGAACGAACCCTTCCGGTTGTTCCATGTAAATTTCCTCATCTAAATCTCCATGTAGAAATGCAGTTTTAACATCTAGCTGCTCTAATTCAAGATTATGCAATGCAACTAGTGCTAACACCATACGAATAGAAACAATTTTTAAAACTGGTGAAAAAATATCATGAAATTCAATACCTGCTTCCTGAGAAAACCCTTTTGCGACCAGCCTCACCTTGTACTTTGAAATAACATCATCAGCACCTTTCTTCAACTTGTATACCCACTTACAACCAATCGATTTCCTGTTCTTAGGAAGTTTCACCAGATCCCATGTTTTGTTTTTAATCAAAGCATCAATTTCATCTTTCATGGCATGTTTCCATTTGTCACTATCTGAAACCTCTATTGCTTCTTCGGAACAACTTGGTTCTCCTTCATTATTTTTTTAAAGCAACAGAAGTGACAAAATCATCATACATGCTTGGAACTGATCTGATCCGTGTCGACCTTCATAGAGCTTGTTGTGGTATTTCCTCAATTTCCTAAGCTGTTTCAATCTACTCATCCTCCTGAGTGATTTCCTCATGAATATCCTGCTCACAGACATCTTCATGATTTTTCACCCATGGATGAATGTATATCAAATTGAATTTGCTGTGACTGTGGTACATCAAACCTGTTTCATAACATTCTTTCCATCTGATTTCATGAGGGAAATTTCATCAAATATAACATCTCTGTTTATGATGATCTTATGGGCAGTAGGATTCCATAATCTATACCCCTTCACACCATCACCATATCCAACAAAGACTAATTTCTATGACTTAGGATCTAACTTGGAACACTGACTCTTCGGAATAAGTGCATAGGCATCACAACCAAAAACTCTAAGACTAGAATAATTACATGGTTGACCTTTCCATACCTCTTGTGGAATCTTGCAGTCAATTGCTGTCGATGGTGATCGATTAACCAGGTAACAAGCTGTAAGCAAAGCTTCTCCCCACAATTCTTGCTACAACTTTGCATTACTGAGCATGCTCCTTGCTCTCTCGAGAAGAGTCATGTTCATGCATTCAGCAATGCCATTCTGCTGCGGAGTGTACATAGTGGTTTTATGCCTGTCGATCCCTTCATTCTTGTAATAATTCTCAAACTCCTTAGAAGTAAATTCCCCTCCATTATATGTTCTAATACATTTAATGGATTTACCTGTGCTCTTTTCAACCAAAGCTCTAAATTGTTTAAAAGTATTAAATACATCAGCTTTCCTCTTTAACAAATAGATCCAAACTTTCCTCAAGTAATCATCTATAAAACTAACAAAATATGATAATCCTCCATATGAGAGTTTTGGAGCTAGACCCCATAGGTCTGAATGAATATAGTCTAGGATACCTTTACTTGTATGTTTTCCAGGTTTAAACTTTTGTCTAGCTTGTTTCCCATAAACACAATGCTCATAGAACTTTAAATCTATAGTTTTTAAACTAGGAAGAAGTTTACGATCAGCAAGTACATTAATTCCTTTCTCGCTGATATGACCCAGTCGTTGATGCCATAAGCGAGTGGATTCACCTGCATCCTCTAATGCGACTCCTGCTTGAACAATTTTTGTCCTTAAAGTTTATACAGGTTCCTGACTCTGTTATCTTTCATGACTATCAAGATACCTTTTGATATCTTCAAAACTCCACCTTGAACTGAACCCTTATGTCCACTAGAATCCATAACTCCCAAAGATATTAGATTCTTTCTCAAGTCAAGCACATGTCTCACATCTGTCAGTGTTCTAACAATCCCATCATACATTTTAATTCTGATACTCCCTATCCCAATAGTTTTACATGTAACATCTTTACCCATGTAAACTAGCCCATCATCAATAGATTGATATGTAGAATACCAATTCCTATGCAGACACATGTGATGGGATGCCCCAGAATCAATTAACCAGTCATAATGGTACTGTGAGACAATAGACGTAGATAATATCTCATCAACCATACCTGAGTCCTTCTCAGCTATGTTAGCCTCCTTTTTAGAGTCCTCCTCCTTAAATTCCTCTTTACGTTTCTAGCAATCTTTCTTGAGGTGTCCTGATTTGTTATAGAACCAACACTTCAACTTGCTCTTTTTACCCTTCGACTTGGATCTAGCTAGGCCCTTCGAATGCTATCCCCTCTCAGTAGTTCTTCCTCTGGCCATCATAACTTCTGTTGTCGAAGTTTCCAGAGAAGATCTCTTTCGAGTTTCCTCATATCATAGCTCCAACAACAACATCAAAGCTAATGACCTCTTTAGAACTAAAACTAATAGAGGTTATGAAATGATCCCAAGATTCAGGTAGAGAACTTAATAATGTTACTGTCTTATCTTCATTCAAAATTTTGTCACCCATGCTGTCCAATTTACAAATAAGAGTATTAAAAGTATTTAAATGTTCCGAAATCGTCATACCTTCCTTCATACGCAAGGTATACAGCTGACGCTTCAAGAGGATTCTATTCGTCAAGGATTTAGTCATATACAAGCTTTCCAGTTTTGTCTAGAGTCCTGCTGCTGTTGTTTCAGACACGATGTTGAATAATACATCGTCAGCCAAACATAGGCGAATAACACTGAGAGCATGAGTTTCCATCTCATCCCAGTCATCATCTTCCATACTCACGGGTTTCTTTTCCTTTCCTTCGAGTGCCTTCAGAACACCCTGCACACACAGTATATCCCACATCTTGACCTTCCATAACTCGAAGTTATTGCTACCGTCAAATTTCTCGATCTCGAATTTAGCGCTCTGTGTCTTTGCCATCACGCTTCAACGTAGCGAATGAATTTTCCCTTCAAACTCGCCCCTCATGACCTCCCTCCAACCTTGCTCTGATACCACTTATTGGAAACTTATATAGCCATGAAAAGATTAAGCACAGGAAAATATAAAGCGAGTAAATGAAATTAAATAGCCAAAAAAGACACAAACCATAAACACAGATTTACGCACGTGGTAAAATCCTCAAGAGGGAAACATCCACGGAGCAACAGTATCGATTCTCTTATTTTTCAAATCTGGAAATTACAATCAGCACAGCTCTTCCTCTTACAACTCTATTTTTTTTTTTTGTGTAGCCTCAATGGGCATACACGGATTTATAGCATTCTCACAAAACTGAATTCATTAATGCATTCCTATCCATATTCTAACTAAAGTTGTCTTGTTACAACAACAAGCTGAATAATAGGATCTTGATCCACCAGAAGAGGAATGGTTGTCATCTAATCTCAACATATATTTGAAGCACTCTTGGTTCTATTTATTTGATTCTTCATCTCAAGTATCTAAATAGATTCACACATTGTAAATCTTCACCATCTAACTGCAATCTTTTTTATAACTTTGACATATGATCACTTAATTTTAAATTGTAAAATATTTAATATAACATCTTTCTATTTTACAAACGATATACTTTGTCTTTTTAATAACTTCATGTTACAAATTTTAGTAGAATCGAAAATATAAATCATGAATTATCTTAGAAAAATAATTATCCAAATTGAAGAATATTCCTCATTAAATTATTCATTCTAAAATTTATATATAAAATAATACTGAAAGAAAAATTTATAAATTGCATATAATAAAATAAGTATGAATAAAATTTTATTAATAATGCGATCTTTTTATTGTGTTATAGTATATTAGAGTTTAAATGTTCATGACATCCCACATCTATTAATAAATATAAAATTTAAATTTACGAATGAATTGGAATACATACTATCCTATGTCACTAACTTATCAATATCAAACAAAAATAAAATACTTTCAATAAATAAAATATAAATAAGAGAAGAATCAAACTAGATGATAATCACAAATGGAAGAAGTGAGGAGGACATCAATATTTGTGGTTCTGTTAAGTAACCATGAAGCTTAGCTCTCCTACGTCACATTCACGGGAAACTTTTTAGGCAAATTGATGGGCTGTGACAAATTACAATTTCCAACAAACAAAACAACAAAAAACAAATGTGAATGAATTTGAAAGTGAAGATTCTATAAATCGAAAGAATTCTAACTTTAATCAATAAGTTTTTGTTTTGGTTGTATAAAAAGGATGTATAGAGATGGGAATTTTTAAAAGATGTGGAGAGAGGAATGTTGTAGTGCCCACTTCCCTTCGACACTTTTTATATCGATTATGATACTGCTCACTATATTATGGACATTATTATAGTTTTGATTTAGTATGGTGTTAGATGTCAGATCATGGATTATTGTTGACTCTGATTCATATATGATGCATGATGATTGTTACAGACATTTTATATAGATGTTGACATGTTGTTGGATATGGTTTTATATATATATATATATGGATGTTGTTAGGACATGTGATATTTGGATATATTGAGTAGACCGAGAAAATTGAATTTAAAATTGATGATTATATAGTTGCTGATGAAATTGTAAGTGATATTGTTATTGTCTGGATATTGTTGTGATTCATATATATATTGATGATTTTGAAATTATATTATATTCATTTGGATGTTCTGATATGGCCATGAGGCCAAAGAAAGGATAATTTTAGTGGTGAATATTCATAATATGGTGAATATTCCATTTTTGAAAAATTTGAAAAGGTAAATTTTCTAGCGTGGGTCAGTGACCTGTTCGCCTAAAAATTACAGTTTAATTTTTTTAGGGGTTGGCTTCGCCTACCCTTGAAACTATCCCCTATATAATCCTAGATTATTCACCAGGTAGAACACTACTAGATCACTCATACCACCTAGGGGCATATGTATTATCAATTATAGTAAATGTGCGACAGGAGGGCAAATGCTACAGACGCGTGACAGGAGGGCGGAGACTGCAGACGAGCGACATAGAGTTTGCTGACATGTGACATGGAGAGTTGGTTGACATGTGACAAGGAGAGTTTGTTAACATGGGACATGGAGAGTTTGTTAATGCACGTCAACAAGGTGGTTGACGTGTGTCAGTGAGGCTCATTGACACGCGTCAACAAGGTCGTTGATGCAAGTCAGTGAGGTTCGTTGACACACGTCAACCACCTTGTTGACATGAGACAGAAAATGTTCTATCACACGTCTACAGCCTTCTGTCACACCTCTTAAAAATCAGGTGAAATTTTTTTTGCCGGACCCCCAAAAAAATTTCATTCCTGTAAAACTAGTTCCAAGGATATTCGCTAGGTATTTTCCACCTCCGATTTCTAAGAGGTCTCTATATGATGGAAAAGTGACCAGTGAGCATGAGAATCTACAAGTAAATCTTCCTCACACCTAACCTCTCGAGGTCATGCCGAGACAACCAGTGGGGATGGAATATACGTGGGATGTAGATAAACTAGTTAGGTAATCTTATGTCTTCAACACACAATAATGGGATCTGCGAATCTAAGGCACAAAGAAGGCCCTCCTAACCTGAATCAGTGTGATAGATCATTCGGTGAAGATAGCTGCTCTAAGGCTCCAATCAATATCGAGCTCTGTCGTGATCTGATCTATGGGTTGTGGGATACGTGGAAGATGACCTATGGGTGCTTCGTATATATCTCCCGATCAAGGTCATGAAAATGGAATGGATAAATGTGTAATGGATCTTTTGGTGCTTTATGGATGATTCTCTGGTCTAGTCCAGAAATATTTAGCTTGATTAGCTGCTATGTTTAATAATGCTAGTTGTGTGATAATGTTTGGTGGAAGTGGAGAGGACCTAAACACTAGCGTTCGCAAGCTGGTGTCAATACTTGATTGATTTGTAGACCCATTGGGTTGTGGGAATTGTGGATCACAATCGCAAGTCTGTGGTTGCCATGGACATCCTATGGTCATATGAACAGTCAATCCCTGATTCTGAGTATCCAGTAATCGTATGCATTTTTGGCCTCTATGTTTAGAACTAGAAGTTGCACGATTTTCTCAGAGTACCTAACAGGTGTTCTGGAAACTTGGATATGTAAGCTAGTGTCTATATCAACAAGGAGATCTCATGTGTCTGGCTGTGGGACTAGTGGATCACAACCGAGTGTTTTCTCTCTTTCAGTTACTTCTACAGTCATACAGATATCTATCAAGGTAGTCTATAATTTGGCTGATTTGACCAGAACGTATGTGCTTTGTCGTCTTCTATGTTTAATCCTCTTAGTTGTGTGTTGATTTCTTGTAGGTCTGTTGTTGTTCGGAAGACATGAATTCTGAGATTTTGGTCTATGTCAGTTAATGCTACAACAAGATTGGGTTGAGGCACGATTGGCTCAAAAAAATATTCCCTGGGCTCCCTAGGTCCTATGATTCTCATACAAGATCAATATAAACCTAACTGAAATGAAATAAACTAATTATGCAAGATATATCTACATATATATATATATATATATATATATATTTATATATTTTTGATAGAATTTTTAATAGAATAAAAAGAGCAACTATTCTAATGTATCTAGAAAATGACAACTAATCTAATAAAAAAATTAAAACAAGCAAGGTAGCGCGGTGTAGCTACTTGCCTGTGTAGTTGTGAGTTTATCCTAAATAACTAGATAGCTGATTAACTTAATTGAAAGACTCTTGATCCTACCTCAGAAGTGAGGAATGAATCATAGTTTCTGAGAAACTATCAATCCCCACAACTTCCTCAGCAATATCAAAAATAAAATTTAGCTAAAATGAAATATTTCACTACTCTATTTCATATGTACTAACTAGAAATTTGACAGATAAAACCTTGAATTATTAGAACAATGGTGAATCCAGTAGTGTATGACTTTGTCCCCTCAGAATGATCTCCTCATTCCTTCATGTTCACATGAATCCATAAGAGCGTGTATATGCTAGCATCAACAAAAGAAGGTCATTGAACAATGGCAGCTTTGGATATAGACTAAATATAATGCAAGTAGGAGAGGGACATCGCAAGTGATAGAGCTTGGCGTATGCAATTCCTAGTGGGATTTATTGCAGGAATACAACACAAGTGTACCGAGAGATTCTGGAATCTACCTTATGTGAAGAACACAACCTACAACTCTAATGGATTCAATCTACAAATGACACTACTTTGCTCTAAACTAATTTGTATGAACAACAATGAACAAGACTGAAACGAGAAGATCGAATGGCTTCTAATAGCAAAGGAAAAACTAGCATAGATGCAAACATGAAAACAAAATGAGTTCTAAGCAAGAAATTGAAAGACTAAACAATGGAAATGAGAAGTTGAGGGGCCACTTGCTTGAAAATAAGCTGGCTATTTATAGATTTCACATTCACCCAAAGGTGATTCCTATTAGAACTCTGTTACCATTAAACAATGAAGAAACACTATTCCAGGGAACATAAAACATTAATATGAGCTAAGGCGGTTGAGAAAAGCTAGTAAATGTTGAAAAATTACGTAAGTCACGATCAAAGGAATGTGCTAGAAGACGCGTGAAGGAGCGCCACCCTGAGTAGGGTGGCGGTTATAGGACCGTTGCCCTGGCACGGTCACTAGACCGCCGCCCTGGCAGGGCGGTGGTTTTCTTACTAAAGGTCAAAATGCATTTAAAATGGGGGCGAGGGATAAAACAAAGTACAAGGAACTTGGATAAAGCATTTGGGATGCTAACATATACTTTGTGAGCTTCTCTGGATCCCGAACACCTTGTGAGGTGACCTATATCATCATTGGGGCATGTGTAACATCATTCTCGACAGTGGTACAGTATCCTACAATTTTGGGTACGTACATATTGCCCCCTTGGAGAAGCATTTTAACCATGAAGAGGCATAAAACGATGGGTTTGAGTATGGCTGTCCCAAAATGGGAAGCTAGAAATTATACCTGACACGCCCGTGTGTCGAAGTGACACCATCCAAATTCCCGCTACCTGCAAAATGGAAAGAGGACTCAAGTGCAGATAGATAAAATAAATCAAACAATAAATACTAAATTAGTATGAAATGAGGACTTACCATTTGCGTGGGGATAAGAACTTACCTCCGTCGGCGCTCTAAACCTACGAAAGGGGCATTCAAAATGAGTCAAAACACCATATATATATATATATATATATATATATATATATATATATATATATATATATATATATATATATAATGTGCTTATTTTCCTATTTATTTACGTGTGTCGATTTGATAGTTTTTTGAGCTCTAGGACCCATGGTGATGGTTTTCAATGAGAGTATAGTCAAAACATTCGTATCGAGATAGCAATCATGCCTCCACGAGTAGAACCTCAACCCACGAGATCCCAGGTTAGTTCTTCTTGATTTAATTTTTTTGCACCCAAAATGTTAAAATGATGAAATCTTTGTTGTGGGGGGGTTATTTTTAGAAATGTCAGTTTTAAATGTGTCTCTTAGGGGGGATGCCTAATGGGTAGGCTTTCATTTTAGCTAAAATGGTCGATTTTTGCATTTTTAAGCATTTTTAGGGCATGAGACCCGTTTGTAGTCGCAAGACGGGACCGCCACCCTGAGGCAGGGTGGCAGTTATGGGAATGCCTCCTTTTAAGGTGACAGTTACAGAACCGCCGCCCTGCTCAGGGCAGCGGTCCTCTACAGAGTGTTAAAACAACACTATTTTGAGTTTATTTTTGCATTTTTAGTATTCCTACTTGCTTTAATGATTTTTCCAATGCAATCTTGACACTAACTTGCTTCTTTTTGCGTGTTTTTGGGTGTTTTGTAGAAGAAGGAAGAGTACATTATATGGAGCTGAGAGAGGGAGTGTGATTGGCTTCCAAGAAGTGTTAGATGCACTCTCTCAGGCTGAGCAGGATACTCTCCAAAGGGTAGGTATATTGAGGATCGCATGGGTCCCCCACGTTGCACATTCCAGTCACATAGTATGTGACTTATTTTCTTATTGGGATGTAGATCGGAACACCTTCCAATTTCCAGGTGTTAGGGGTGAGTGGACTATCACCCTAGAGGATGTTTATCACATTTTGGGAGTTCCGATTATTGGGAGGAGACTTTCATTTGATACAGCAGTATCTAGAGCTCATGTGACTCAGTGGGCCACCTATATGGGAGATGCAGTTGTCTCCACTAGTTCGAAGAAGGGGTTGAAGGTCTGTTCTATTCCTGGCTTGCCCATCCCTCTAATCCGCTAGGCCATTATGGGAATCCTTGCTTCGAGATTGATTGGGGACAAGGGAGGGGATACTTTTCTCTATTGCTGGGCCCCCATCATCACACTGATTGAGGCACATGGTCAGATTTATGCTTGGGGAGCCGATATACTTGGGACCACCTATCACGACTTATACATGGTGGTTCGATTATAGGGACAGTCGTTGAGCCATCCAACCTTAGTTATGAGCTGGGTCTATGAGCGTATTATTCCTTATGGGAGAGGCGTAGAGGTGGAGGATCCCGGGGCCGTGAGGGAATCTATATGGACAGAGATGATGGTGCTTAGGGAACCCAACCAGCTAGTTCCTTCCCTGACTCACTGAGGATATGTAGGCCACACCTTATCAAGCCATGGCAGGGTTGTGGGGCGAGGAGGTATGCTTTACTTTTGATTTCCTGCTCTACTACAGGGTAGCTTGTGGACATGACGGGGAAGGTAGACATACACCCCTTCGATCGAGTGCCTTAGTAGTTTGGCCTTGCTTATATTGATATGCTTCCCCCAGTGGTGCCAGTGTTGAGATCAGTTCGGGAGGATAGGGGAGGTCCTAGAGGCCGGGGTTGGACTATTGTTACTCTTGGTGTCCCTATTGCAGCCAGGAGGGTAGTACGTGCTCAAGAGAAAGCTGATGCTTCTCAGGCACCTTTACTTCGGATTGCTACCGGTCCTACACATAGTAGTGATGACCCCATTGATATAGACTACGAGTCTAAGGAGTTCACAGAGGGAGAGACAGAGGAGGAGACCGAGGACATGGAGATTATTGATTCGAGTGGGGGAGAGGATAGTGATCCCGAGTGACATGACACTTAGGAGATCCTACAGGCCGAGAGGGTAGAGTAGAGCACGAAGAGGGTGACTCTAGTCTCAGAGGAGTTGCTTTCTCAGGACCTAGGTGGAGAGGATGAATCTGTGGTAGGATGCCATGTTGCCCCAGACATAGGAGGGGGATGCCAGTCAGCGGTGGCGTTCATGGCAGGTGTAAATCCCAGAGATCCTTCTTGGAGGCCCGAAGATTTGAGTGAGTTATCACTCTTATTTTGACCTTTGTTTTAGCTAGAATTGCCTTAGTTGCTATCTCTCCTTTTTTTCATTCTTGGTTTCACCTTTTGATTATTTTCTAATTTGTTTTCTCCTTTGCTTGCAGAGACTATTGATGAGTGGCGAGACTTGATTCGTCGGGTATGTATTGACACCCTGTTGCTCCCCATGGAGAAGACTCGTGCTGAGCTATCCATGGATGCAAGGGAGCCTTCTGTAGCCGGTAGGCATACTGATGTTTTTTCCCATGTCTGGCATGTGGCCAAGATCATGACTTCTCTCTATGTCAAGGTAGTCGGGTATAGGACTACAGAGCACCTGATGAGGAGGATCCATTCTCATAGTGAGACTATAGCTACGGTTCGAGATCGCAAGCCCTCAATGCACTCAGAGAACCAGCATAGCCAGAGTCCTAGACATGATCGTGCACCTTCTAAGGGATCCCATAGGGATTGAGAGGCCACTTGGCTCTTTTTGTAGTGACTCTTGTCTAGATTGTTTATACGACCATTTTGTATTTTCTAGGCTCATTGAGCATTTTGACCATGCCTAGTGCATGATTGCATTGTACATGAAACCTAATTATATATATATATATATATACATCTCTTTTTGGATCTATATCTCTTTTTACCTAGAGTTTTTTTATTCATTTTCACATGTATACTAGATGTTTATTAAAAAATTGTTTTTATATGCTTTTCAGAATGTATGCAATGGAGAACAAATATCACAAATGTTTTCTTTTTGTATTTCGTGATGCTGATGTATGATGACGCAGATGAACTTGTGATCTTGAACTTTAGTTTTCATAAGCAATTTTTCATGGTACTTCATATTGTTTTGACAAAATGTGATGATGAGCTGGTATGATGAGCAGATGAACTTGCCCCACTCCTAACTCCACGCAACTAGTAAGATGTGAGGGCTCACCACCGAGAGCTAGAAAGGGCACAAGCTATGAGGTGTGTTGAAATGGTAATGATGGGAAGATAGACAAAGAGTTGGTGGCACCAAATTAGGATGCTACAAACCTATCTTACTCAAGTGACTCCATAGTTTAGAATGTGACTTGCTTTGCAGTTTATCCAGACTTAGATCCGTAGATGGCCACTTGGTTGAAAAAATCTGGTTTTCAGGGTTTTGAACTCTCTTGGAATTTTGGACATCTGATTCATTTGTTTTTGACTCAAGATTTTAAAGGTTTGTTTGAACTATTTGCTTATGACCTTCAATGTTTACTGTCAAGAGGACCCCCTACACCTTGCCCCATACTAGTAGTAGAAAGCATGGGCTTATCACCATGGACAAGGCACAGGCGAGTAAAGGCATTCCCATCCTTTCCCAACCCTACGCCACTAGTAAGAGATGCAAGCTCAACACCGAAGGTTGGTAGGGAAAGGAAATGTGTAAAAGTAAATTTTTCTGTTTGATCTATATTTGACTTACTTACTTGAGAAAAAATGTCAATATGTTCTCATTTCCAAAGAGATATATACACAGGATAGATGTGACACCATGAAGCTTCTAGAACAAACCGTAGGCAAGGCACCTATCCTAGGAAGAAACCAAAAGTTAGAAAAAGCATGCAGGCCTTGGTATGGCTACCGTTAAGACTTTGTCATATCTAGCTTTAATTGATGAAATGATTCTGAAACAGTTGATGATGTTATGAAAATGAAGAAGTATGATTTGAATGCTCCTGCCAATACTATCAAAAGTTTGTAATGAATTGCTTAAGAATAAGTCCCTTGATCACCAAGTTTTATGAAGTGAGTGAACAAAATGATCCTAACTAAATGAATATGTAATGTAGATATAATTGTACAAATAGTGTTGATGCTTCATGCGTGAAACCGTTTAAGATGTAAGGAATTGACTGATTCATTGAATTCCTCACCCTCTAGTGTGCATAAGAGATATGCACCATTCCCGTAGTCTTTCACGACTCAATATGGGACACAACCCATTTGGGCCGGAAATTTCTTCCTTCGCCAGTTTTCTTATCGATCTGACTGTCCAGTCTTAGAACTAGATCTCCTTCATATATTTCTCACTCATAGACCTTTTTGTTATACTACCCAGCACATCCGGTCAGCATAGGCTCTATGCCACTATTTGGCATTTAACCTGGCCTCGTCTAGGCTTTTGAATTGGGAAAGGTGTGCCTCCCTATAAGCTTCTTCATCCAGAATCCCTTGTAATGAGATGCGGAGACTGGGTATTTCAACCTCAAGTGGGAGAACTGATTCTACCTTGAATACGAGTGAGAAAGGAGTTGCTCTTTTTGGTGTTCTTATTGAGGTTCGATGGGCCCACAAGGCCTAATATAGTTTTAAATGACAATCTCACTTGTTCTCCTTGACTATTTTGAGGAGAATAGATTTCAACGTTTTGTTTGTCGCTTCAGCCTGCCCATTGGCTTGAGGGTAGTAAAGAGAGGTCGTGTGATGGTTTATCTTGAACATGCTACATAGCTCATGAACCTCATCATTCTTAAAGGATGTGTCATTATCTGAGATAATGACTTGTGGGACACCATACCTACAAATAATTTGGTTCAAAATGAATTTGGTAATCACCGAACCTGGTACAGTGGTGAGAGGCATGGCCTCCACCCATTTGGTAAAATATTTCACGGTTGTGATTATAAAATTATGGCCATCAGTTGATGAGGGAGAAAATTTCCCTATTAAATCTAGACCCCAAGTGGAGAAGGGCCACGAAGTCACTATTGGTTGTAGGGATTGTGCTAGCATGTGAATCTCGTGAGAGAATTCTTGACATTTGTGGCACTTACATACAAATTCCACTACATCATGTTCAAGAGTGGGCCAAAAATATCCCATCCGATGTATTTTAGCAATGGTGTGACCACCGAAGTGGCCCCCACATATCCCACTGTGGGATTCATGAAGAATCCTCTTGGATTCTTCTATGTTGACGCATCTTAGAATCATGCCGTTAAAAGATCTACAATAGAGCACTTGGTCTAAAACAACATATTTAGCGGTAATAATGCGTAATCGCACTTCTTTTTTGTGACGTGGCACTTTCTAGAGTTTGTATGGTCCATGATAAAATTGATGATATCTGTATACCAAGAACATGTAGAAATGGGGGGTGTAGTTTTGACAAAGTATACACATTCATCGGGAAAGTCTAGATCTACCAGCTCGCCTCCATCTAGTGGATTTTCAGCTAACGAATCTGCAATGATTTTTCCTTTAACAGATTTTTGGTTTACGAATGTTAACTCAAATTCTCCCATTAGGGTTATGAAACAGCCAACCTTTTTAGATAAAGATCCTTGTGTGAGAAATGTTCATAAATGATCTATCTTTACAATGACCCTTGTTTCCTTGTTTAACATGTAATGTGTCAAACGTTTTGTTTCAAAAATTATGGCAAGGAATTCTCTCTCTACCCGTGTGTAACATGTTTCATAATCGAGCAACATTCGGCTAATGACATAGATCACGCATTCTCATTTATCATCATCTTCTTGAGCCAGCATGCATAGGCCAGCGAGACATGAGTGGCTCGTGATTATAGGATCAAAGGGTGGTCTGGATAAGGAGGCATTAGCGTGGGTGGTGACAACAAGAAGCACTTAACTGCTTTGAATGCCTCATTGCAATCTTCAGTCCAATCGACGCTATAATCTTTCTTGAGTAGATTGTTGATTGGATGAATGACAAAGCTTAAATTTGGGATGAACCTTTGGATTGCACCGATCTTTCCCAAGAAATGACCTAATTCCAGACTCGTCCAAAGGTGGGATCATTTCACGAACAGCCCATATTTTGGCTGGATCAACATCAATCCCTCATGAAGATATAATGTATCCTAGAAGTTTGCCTCCTGTTACACTGAATACGCACTTCTCTGGGTTTAATGTCACACCATACTCAATTAGTCGTGAGATAATGATACGGAGCACTTCCGAATGATCACAACGTTTCTTGGCCTTGGCCAACAAGTCATCCACATATGATTCCACAATTCTATGGATAAGATCATGGAATATATAATTCACTGGCCGCTGATATATAGCACCAGCATTCTTAAGACCAAATGGCATGACAGCATAACAATAAGTTCCCCAAGGAGTTATAAATGTGGTTTTGGCTTGATCTTGTTTAGATATTTTAATTTGATTGTACCCTGAGAACCCATCCATAAGGGATAGCAGTTCAAATCCAGTTGTTGCATCAATGATAACTTCAATGGATGGTAATGGGAAATCATCCTTGGGACAAGCTTTGTTAATATCCTGAAAATCTATACAAATGCGTATCTTTCCATTATTTTTTAGGACAAGAACGATATTAGACACCCATTGTGAATAGTCAACGGGCTTGATGAATCCTACTTGGAGAAGTTTTATTACTTCCCTCTTTTACCATGAGAGCCACTTTTGGCTTCATTGGTCTTGACTTTTGTTTAATTGTCTTCGCATTTGGTTTTGTGACAAGATTACGTACCACAACTTGTGGTGCGATACCCGTCATTTATTTATAATTAAATTCAAATATTTTTGATGTTTTTTGAGGATTTGGGTGTGTATTTCTATTTCTTCTGGAGTTAACAAGGATCCCAACTTCAAAATTCTTGGTTATTCCTCCATTCCAATGTTTATGTCAATGGTTTCTTCTATCAAAGAAGTGTTACCTTCTTTAAATTCAAGTGGGGCTGGAGGTAGTTCCAAGCTTTCTCCATTTTCTATCTCATAGATATCAAGATCCTTTAGTGGAGGAGACTCTACCGTGGCATTTCCAAAGTAAGAAGAGGAGTGTGGTATTAGGGAAAGATCAACTATACAGTGAGCAAGGTGTAGCTCTACATAGGCATTTAGATATTCGAGAGTGACTTTATCACTGTCAACATGATGTAAGATAGGAGACTCATTCTCAGTTCAATGTGTTAGAAGAGGGTTCATTGATATTTTCCTCACCAATAGTTCAGTACGAAGTGATACCTTGAAACTTGTATCTTCCAACTCATTACTTGGGGTAAAACGTGACGCTGAGGTTGCTATTGAATCTACGAGAAGGTTCTATTCTCATGGGATTTCCTCAATGGATATGAAGTCGAATCCTTTGCTTATATCTAATACCACTGTTTTATAGAGCTGTAAATGCTCAGCTCTAGTCTCATATGCTTCAGAGACTTGGTTTGTAACTAATTGTGAGTCTCATAACACTCTGATGTTATTAACACCAATCCTTTTGGCTATGATGAGGCCAAGGAGGAGGGCTTCGTACTCAGTTTTGTTGTTTTTACATTCAAAGTTTAACTTAAAAGTAAAAGGTAGGATCTTTCCCTCAGGGGAAGTAATGATCACACTTGCCCTGGCTCCATAGTGACATCTAGCTCCATCAAAGTGGAGAGTCCAATATTTACTAGGAAAAATGGATGTTGGGACATTCTTTGCATCTATTTCTTCTATTTTGGTTACTTATACCATGTAAATTTCCTCTGTTGGAAGAGAACCAACTCCTAAGGTACATCCCATAACTATGGAATCAAATGGTAGGAAAATTGGTAGATCTTGTTCCAGTAATTCAACAATTTTTGCAGTAGTTCCTAATGATAATATTTTTACAACGTTAGCTTCATTTTTTAGGGCTGGAATGCCCTTGAATAGGTTCATAATTTCTAGTTTTGTTGTAGGTATTAATTTTTCTTCTAGTTTTGAGTCGATTGGTTTGTTAAGTTGGTTTTTCGGGAGTTCAAACTCAGAGTGAATGCCTAGTCTTTTCTTCAGGTTTGCTAGGTGTATGTCGAATTGTTTTGGGTCACCTTTTGCTATGAATATCTTTCCTAGGTGTAAGAATCTTATTTCCTGGAATAACATAGAAGGGATTGCTTTCATTCGATGTATCCATAGTCGACTAAGGATCATATTATAGTTGGTTTCCCAATCTATGATATAAAACTCAGTGAGGATTGTCTTGGGTCCTAAAGTGAATGGTAATATTATAGTCCCAATTGAATTAGCTTTAAGGCTATCATAACCTCTTAGCATATTTCTTGTTGTGGAACAGTTTGTTTCTCCATATCCTAGCTTTTGAAGGAAAGATAAGGGGACAATGTTAACTGCTGCCCCATCATCAACCATTACATGTTTAATGTAATTATTGTAAACCCACACCTATAAATGCAAGGCTGGATCACTTCTACATGTAATTTCAGCATCTGTTGGCATTTTTTTATGTCAAATATAAACTTGGTATCCCTATTTGGCTTCCCTGGAGGGTGGATATCGAAGTCTATATGGTTTACTTGTGTTTCAGGAGGTGGAGTGATGTTAATTAAATGACCTGGACCTATTCCTTCTAAAAGAGCAGCCCTATGGGCAGGAGAGTTTTTCAATAAGTCCAAAAAGGAGATGTGAGAGAAGGTCTTTGTTAAGTCATTAATTAAATCATAAGCACCTATGGGTTTTACCAATGTTTGTTGAATGTTATCTGGCTCTAGTGGATGGATTGGATTTGGTTGAGAAGAATATTCTCATGCTCTTGTTATGGCTTCTACATGTAGCTCAGTATCTAACTCCACTAGACCAACTATCTTGGTTCGCAGTGCCATAGGTGGATTTAGTGAAGTTGAGGCTTCATGATTGTTATTTCCTATCATTACACCTTTGTTCATCCCATTTGGATTTAATTTATTATTGTTATTCTGATTTGGAAGTGGATCATTGAAGATCTTAAGAGGTGCGTTTTGAGGGGAAACTACCCCTGTGAAAGTATTTGGCATAGGTGTCACAGAATCTATTAAGGACATATCTATGAAGAGTTGTCTTTGTTCTTCTAGAAAATGTTGCATGAACTTATTATAATTACAGCAAGTCCTAGTGTCATGGCCTTGAATTTTGTGGAAACCACAATACAAGTTGGGATTATAACTCCTAGGTTGTTGGTTTGGCACATGTTGTGGTCCAAAACTCTGATTAAACTGTTGACTATTAGGATTAAAGTTTTGTGTTTGTCGCCTTTAGTTTTGGTTTTGATATCCAATTGAGTTTTGACTTGGACCCTGTGTCTAGATCTACCGTTGTTGTTATTGTTATTGTTGTTTTCGTCATTGGAAAAAATTAAAATCCGCCGCATTGATTGTTGGGGTAAAATTGTTGTTTCATTGATTATTAACTGGTGGTTGAACATTTACAACATTTTCTCTTTTAGCTTGGTCAGTCAATCCATCTGTTGTCACTCTGCGGTTTTTATTAAGGAGTTTAGGTCCTTGATTAGCATTTGTGGTAGTAGGATAGGTCGTAGTGTTTTGGTTAGGGATGATTAACCTCCCATTTGTTCCATATGTCTTACGACCGCTATCTATTGTAGATTGATCTATTCGGAGAGTACTCTCGAGCACTTCATCATAAGTTCTTAGTGGGAACTTCTAGACTTCTTCCTTTATCTCTCTGTTAAGATAATGAAGGAATAAATCACATAGTTCCATCTGATCCAAGTTTGGAGCTCTTGTTGAAGAATAGAGGACTGTACGCCATCTTTGGATGAAATGAGCAACAAATTCATTGTGTTCTTGTTTAATATGCAAGAATTCCCTGATTCCTGTTCTCAACAATTTGTTCATGTCGAAAGCCTTGATGAACTCTGAAACAAGTTGTTTAAATGAATGTATTGAGGCTTCAGGTATTCTGTAATACCAATCAAGGGCGATGCCCTCTAAAGTTTTGGGGAATATTTTAGTAACAACTCCATCCCAAGGGAGCAATTCTTGAATGGCTGTGGCATAGGCCTTAATATGTGCATTTGGGTCTCCCTCTCCTTTGTAATTGGGTAGATTGGGGAGAGGTCTTGGAAGCATGATGCTTCATATAGTGAAGTCTAAAGGTTCTTTCAAATATTCTGAATAAGTCCCTATCGCATAGGTTTCAACCATTGATGGTGTTTGCTGAGGGGGTGGAGGTGGAATGGGTTGTTGATATGGCGTAGCATATGTATTTGTAGGGGCATAAGGAAATCTCTGTGGTTGAGTGAACATGCCAGGAGAAGAGAACATATCTCCCTGTGGTGATTTGGAATACATGTTTAAGTATGGAGGAGTATTTCTCAAGAATGGGTTGTTTTGTACTAAGTCGGGAGGTATTATATTCTCAACTAGAGCAGTGTTAGAAAATGTAGTTCTAGTTGGCATTTGTTGTAAATACTGAGTCATGTCCAACATGCCTATTCCTGTGAAGAGGTGTACTTGGTTGGGATGATGTGGAGGATTGGAAGTTCCTACTTGCATGAACTATGAATTTTTATTTTCTTGAGCACCTCTAACATTTTCAACTAAGACTGAGATGACCTCGTTTGGTGAAGACATGATATTTTACCTTAGTGGTGGTTGTTGTATATCTGGAGGTTGTATAGGCATGTGGTACCCTGCTATGAATTAATCGGTTCCTTGACAAGTTTCACTAAGGGAATTTCCTATAGGTGGAGGAATGGGGGTGTTTTCGTGGAATGAGACCTCAGTTTGTGTTTGTAAACCTCCTATAGGTGGGTACATAATTTAAGAGCATTGTTCACTCCTAGCATAATGTGCTAAGTATTCGTCATCTAAAAATAGATATGGATCTGACTGTCTACTAATTTTCGGTCTAAGCAACACACGAGGAGATGAACCAGATTCTCCAGTGAGTGTCATGTTGTTTGAGCCTGAAGGCTCTGGTTGTTGCATTTGAGTGAGCTGATCTAACTCCTCTATTTGGAAAGAAGAACTATATCTAGTCCTTTGAGGCAGAGTTTGTGTTGAAAATTGGTCAGTTGAATAGTTGTCACCGGAGGCTGAGAGTGAGGGTGATGGTTATCTATCCATTTGATCAGAGTATGCTTCAAGACCTAAGAGAGGTCTGCCATATGCATCGTATCCTGACATATTTTGGAGGGGTATATAAATATCCACAGAATAATGGGAAGAAGCGAAGGTGGATCAAACTAAAAAGAAGAATGTGAAAGTGAAGCAATTGTTCCCTTCATGTCAGGTTCACCAATTTTTTTGGCGAAGATGATGTGAAGGCTAAAGAGGTGGAAAAGATGAAAAGTGTATTAATTGGAAGAAGTAGAAATATGACTCTGAATCAGAAAGTTGCGTGTTCGTTTCACATTGGGTTCACTAATTTTGTATGATGGAAAAGTGACCAGTAAGAATGGGAATCTACAAGTAACTCTTCCTCGCACCCGACCTCTCAAGTTCATGCTGAGATAGCTGGTGGGGATGGAATATACGTGGGATGCAGATAAACTAGTTAGGTAATCTTATGTCTTCAACACAAAATAATGGGATCTGCGAATCCAAGGTAAAGAATGCCCTCCTAACCTGAATCAGTGTGATAGATCATTCGGCGAGGATAGCTGCTGGAAGGCTCCAATCAATATCGAGCTTTGCCATGATCTGATCTATGGGTTGTGGGATACGTGGAAGATGACCTATGGATGCTTCGTATATATCTCCTGATAAGGTCATGAAAATGGAATGGCTAAATGTGTAATGGATCTTTTCGTGCTTTATGAATGATTCTCTGGTCTAGTCCATAAATCTTTAGCTTGATTAGCTGCTACGTTTAATAATGATAGTTGTGTGATAATGTTTGGTGGAAGTGGAGAGGACATAAAGACTAGCGTTCACAAGCTGGTGTCAATACTTGATTAATTTTTAGGCCTATTGGGTTGTGGGACCTGTGGATCACAACGATAAGTCTGTCGTTGCTGTGGACCTCCTATGGTCATACAAAGAGTCAATCCCTGATTCTGAGTATCCAGTAATCGTATGCATTTTCGGCCTCTATGTTTAGAACTAGAAGTTACACAATTTTCTCGGAGTACCTAACAAGTGTTCTAGCAACTTGGATACGTAAGCTAGTGTCTATATCAATGAGGAGGTATCCTGTGTCTGGCTGTGGGACTAGTGGATCACAACTGAATGTTTCCTCTCTTTCAGGTCCTTCTACAGTCATACAGATATCTATCAAGGAAGTCTATAATTTGGCTGATTTGACAAGAACGTATGCACTTTGTCGTCTTCTATGTTTAATTTTCTTAGGTGTGTGTTGATTTCTTGTAGGTTTGTGGTTGTTCGGAAGACTTGAATTCTGAGATTTTGGTCTATGTCAGTCAATGCTACAACAAGATTTGGTTGAGGCACGATTGGCTCAAAAATGTATTCCCTGGGCTCCCTAGGTCCTGTGATTGTCATACAAGATCAATATAAACCTAAATGAAATGAAATAAACTAATTATGTGAGATATATCTATAACATATATATATTTTCCTCTATTTTTTGTATTTTTGATAGAATTTTTAGTAGAATTAAAAGAACAACTAATTTAATAACAAAATTAAAACAAGCAAGGTAGCACAGTGTAGCTACTTGCCTGTGCAGTTGTGAGTTTATCTTAAATAACTAAAAATTTGATTAACTTAATTAAAAGAATCTCGATCCTACCTCAGAAGTGAGGAATGAATCATAGTTTTTGAGAAACTATCAATCCCCACAGCTTCTCTGGCAATATTGAAAGTTAATTTTAACTGAAATGAAATAATTCACTACTCTATTTGATATGTTTTAACTATAACTTTGACAGAAAAACATGGAATTTGTAGAATAGTGGAGAATTCAGTAGTGTATGATTTTTTCCCCTCAGAATGATCTCCTCGTTCCTTCATGTTCACGTGAATCCAGAAGAGCATGTATATGCTAGCATCAACAGAAGAAGGTATTTGAACAGTGGCAGCTTTGGATATAGACTGAATATAATACGAGTAAGAGAGGGACAGCGCAAGTGACAGAGCTTGGCGTATGTAATTCTTAGTGGTATTTATTGCGGAAATATAACACAAGTGTACCGAGAGATTCTATAATCTACCTTCTGTGAAGAACACAAACTGCAACTCTAATGGATTCAATCTACAAATGACACTACTCTTCTCTAAACTAATTTGTATGAACAGCAATGAACAAGACTGAAGCAAGAAGATCGAATGGCTTCTAACAGCAAAGGAAAACTAGCATGGATGAAAACATGAAAAAAAATCAGTTCTAAGCAATAAATTGAAAGACTAAACAATGGAAATGAGAAGTTGAGGGGCCATTTGCTTGAAAACAAGCTGGCTATTTATAGATCTCACATTCACCCAAAGGTGATTCCTATTAGAACTCTTTTACCATTAAACAATGAAGAAACACTATTCCAGGGAACATAAAACATTAATACAAGCTAAGGAAATTGAGAAAACTTGGTAAATGTTGAAAAATTACGTAAGTCGTGATCAAAGGAACGTGCTGGAAAATGTGTGAAGGACCGCCACCCTAAGCATAGCGGCAGTTACAAGACCGCCGCCCTGGCAGGGTGGCGGTTTCGTTACTGAAGGTTAAAATGCATTAAAAAGGGGGGCAAGGGATAAAACAAAGCACAAGGAACTTGGATAAATCATTTGGGATGCTAACATATACTTCGTGAGCTTCCCTGGATCTCGAACACCTTGCAAGGTTACCTGTATCATCATTGGGGCATGTGTAACATCGTTCCAGCCGTACAGTACCCTACAATTTTGGGTACGTACAGTCTCTTAAAATGAACCTTGGGCCGAAGGGGTATTTATATTGTGCAGGTTAAAAATATCACAACAAACATCGGGGGATTGGAGACCAACCACATTGGAATTCTAGATGAATTCAACAAGGTCACCATGGCAACTAGTTTTGTTTGTGTGTGTTTGTTAGTGTTATGGATTCCTATGGGGGGATCACCTTTGAATGTGACCAAGGGGCTTTATGTTTTTATTAATGTGGTTTCTTTTATTAATTTTTACATGTGTTTATTTTGTGGTGCACTTACCCCTTTCATTATTTATTTAATGGTGTGTAAGTTTTGTGAGTAATCATATTGTTTGGTTAATTAATTAAAATATTTCATAAGAAATTAATTAATAGAGTTGTTGGCCTTGATTTAAAGTGTTGTAAGATATGTGTAAGTTAACTTTTGAGTTTGAAACACTCCACCTTCTTGGAAATTCGAATTTGTCCTTGGAGATTAATTTTGGAGGCTTGTGGGACAAGTTAAAATTGTCCCATACCTCTTAAATTTTACATACCAACCTTGCCTATGGTTGGATTGTTAAATTTAGACTTTTATAATGTATTTTAGGAAGAAAAATTATAGGTTTTAATTGTACTTTTCTTACATGATTTGATTTCAGTCCTTATGGGGTATGGACTTGTTTGATTGTGTAAGTAAATCTGTTATATTATTCACCCACCACTTTATTGTGCATTGGAGAATGAATTTGAATTTTGTGTTGGAGTTGAGGATGTGTGATGTGGCATTCTACATGAATCCACCTCACCCTCTTCTCTTCCCTCTTCTATAAAATTCAAATTTCTTTCCTTGTTTTGGGTTACTTCACTTTTCGGGAGACTTCTTTGGGGTGAATTTTGTTGTTGTTTTGGGAGCTCTTGCTTGGAGAAGTTTTTTTTTTAAGATTGTTGCATGCTTGTGTTGGGTTGATTTTTGGTTTTCTTGCATTGGAAGAAGCTTGTTTTCTTGAACTTAGAACAAATCCATCATGGAGAGGTAAGAGCTTGGCTCTTGGAAATACTCTTCTTTTCCCTTTTATGAATATGTAAATGTTGGTATGTTTGTTATTGTTGTGGGTTGTGGGTAGATGGCCTAGGAATGGTGTAGGAGAAGACTATGGGGTTTATTTTGTGGGAGGCACAAGTGTGTTGTAGGGAGCTATAAGGGTGGAGGGAGTTGGGATTTGGGTTCCACCTTAAAAAGAAATAGCTTTTATTTCTTTACTCATTATGGGGTGGCATAGGAGGTTGGGAGGCATAAGAAAATGTGAGTAATAAAGGGTAATTGGGGGAGGTATAAAGACATGATAGGGTTTGAAATGATGTGTGTGTGTGTGTGTGTGTGTGTGTGTGTGTGTGTGTGTGTGTGTGTGTGTGTGTGTGTGTGTGTGTGTGTGTGTGTGTGTGTGTGTGTGTATTTATATATATGTATATGTATATATATTGGTGGGTTGTACTCAGTTGGGATACCCATTTCCCCATTTGGGAGGCATAAGAAGAATCCCCCATAGTTCTTCCTCCTTTGGCTTGTTTGTTGAAGCCTTAGTAATATTTTTTCATGTGTTAATGTAGTTGTAGAACTACATTTTGTTGTGGACTGTATTTTTAATTTAAAATGTGCTTGTTGAAAGATTGTTTTGTGATGTGGAAGCCTGTTGTTTTTATGAGTTGAAATACATTTCTTATTGCATTGTGGTTGGGGCTCGGGGGCCAACGAAGAGGGAGGATTATCCTTTTTATTGGATATCTTGGTTCAGTGGAGAGCATTGCCTTTCCCCCTGTTTTGATGTGATCAAACTGGAAAATGATAATGCACCATGTTGTTGTTTTGGAGCAGAGGAATGAAGACAAGTTTTGACTATCCCTATTTGAGATCAATTCTTATTATAACCTTTTCCCACTGTGGAGTGTATGATCTTGTAAATGATTTGTGATGGAAAGATGCTTTTGTATGAGCTATGAAATTTATATTTCAAATTGTGAAAGAGATATACTCTGTATTCTACTTTTGGAAGACTGTGAAAGAGATGAACTTTGTTTTCTGTTATTGAAAGAACGTGAAAGAAATTGAACTATGTTTATTGTATTCAAGGAATGAAAGAAGAAGTTGTAAGATATTATTATAAATAAATAAAAGTGTGCATTATTTTCCTCAAATGGCATTTGTATATTTAAATCTGATTTTTTAAATGCGCCACGAAATCTCTGTTTGGAGAAGTGAAAAGAAATATGTATGGATTGAAAAATTAGTTCTGTATTCTGGTTTTGCATACAAAAACAAAAACAAAAAAAAAGGAAAAATAGTTATAAGTTTGATTTGAAGTAGATGAAAGAAATGGAACCTTATGCATGGCAAATGAAATAGGTTCAAACTCTGTGTTTTTGAATTACATTGATTTCTTTGTACACTACAAAAAATTATAAATTTAGTTACCAGATTGCTTAGAACGATCCTGTAACTTTGAATAAACAAAATGGAATATTAGCATGACCTTACATGATCAAAACTGACCCCAAACCAACCAAAATACTAAAGAAATAAAAGACCAAAACAAATTTGATTTGAATAGTCATGTTTTACTGTCAAAATTAGGATTTTCGAATTAGATAATCAAATAATCAAACCAACCTTGTTATTCATCCTAAAAACCTACCTAGTGAAATCCTCCATGCCTGTTTGACAGGTTGAAAATGAATTAATGGAAAAAATGATCAAATCGCGCAAGTTAAAATTTACTTTTTTTCATTTTAAAAGTAAGAAAAACATTTCCTCAAATTCACCCTTGAAACTTTATCAAAATCAAAATTTTAAGCTTTCTGTGTA
Source organism: Taxus chinensis (assembly GCA_019776745.2). Taxonomy (NCBI): domain Eukaryota; kingdom Viridiplantae; phylum Streptophyta; class Pinopsida; order Cupressales; family Taxaceae; genus Taxus; species Taxus chinensis. Next base: position 123,522,728 of record CM034154.1, read on the forward strand.
AAGAGGACTTTGAGATATTTCCAAAAAGTCCTCTCTTGCCCAAAACCAAGTGCCTAATCGAAAGTTATGGCGATATGAAGTTTTTAATTCTTTTCGGCCTTAAAAAAAAATGCTAACTGTTTAAATTAAAAATTTTGGAAAAATGTTCCCATTTTCCCTGCATCCCCACCAACCCATAGCCAATCAAGCGCTACCAGATGGCTCAACAGAGGCACAGAGTGGAATTTTAACTCAAAATTTTTAAGAAAATAAAATTTGGACAATTTTGTAATTTTCCCCGCTGCCCCACCAACCTGCCGCCATTCGGGTTCTGCCACGTGGCTCAGCAGAGGCGCAGGAGGGTTTGGAACTTAACATATTAAAATTTAACTTTGGAAGCTTTTCTCAAATTTTTCCCTGGCCCCACATCCCCGCCCATGTCTAGGAAGAGTACCTTCGCGAGCGCGCGCTGTAATCTTAACCTTTTTTAAAAAATTGGCGTAAAGTCCTTTTTCTCTCCGCTGGCCCACCGTAACGTAGCTAATCACAGAGTGACATGTGGCAGCAAGAGGCCACGGCAAACGAGGGAAGGTCATTGGCTCCTTTTTTGTTTTTTTTTTGAGTGAAAATCTTAAAGTTTCTTCGCCACCTTGGAAGCCCGCAAACAATGGATGGCTGCCATGTGGCCACCTTGGCGAGGGTTCGTTTGTGCCTTTGTGGATTTTAACCTGAAGGTTGAAAAGTGGAATGTTTCCCCACCAACCCGTGCATCCCTCTCAAGTGAAAAACCTTCCTGTGGCCCGCAAACCCGTGTTTGGGGAAAAATTTCTCCCCTAAGCCCACAAGCCTGCTCTTTTGGGAAAATTTGACTCCCAAAGCCCACCGGCCCATAACTTGAAAAGTATCAGGAGTTAGGAGGACTTATTTATATTACTGGAAAGTTTAGGAAATTTTCTATCCAATGGAAGTGATTTATGAAAATTTTGAATGCGTTAAGGGTGAGAAAAATCAAGTTGAAACCTTAAGCCTGTTAGAGAGTGGGTATGGTGTGGAATTTTCCTCTGAACCTAATTGAAACTTCTAACCCTAAATTTTGGACATTATGACCTCTAATAATTATTAACAAAAGGAAAATATACTCTAGTAGATTTTAATTGTTCTGGAACCTGTTAGTGGCAACTGTTGCCTTGTAACATGATTTTAGATTCTTTTAATCAAAAAAAAAATTATTCCATAATTTTTCCTAACTAATCCTAGTTTGTTCTTGGGTCTCAAGTGTGTTGTTTTAACGGGCGTTACAAATGTTTTTATAAAATTAATGTAATAAAATGATTAACACCAAGTCTAAGTAAATACTACTTTTTGTAATTTTATTAGAATCCCCCACCTATTGATAATAAAAGTTATTGTAAAAAAATTCTCCTTAATAATTCAATAGTAATCGATTAAACATTATATTTTAGTTGATAGGTTATTATGGGATGAATTTTTTTTAAATAGTTTTTTAATTTGTTATTTGCATTGTAGATTTTAATATATTTTTTTATCATTTTTTATAACATCAAAACAAAAATATATTTAGAAGACAGACAATTTTCAAGAATGTTGAATATGAATTGGTTTAGTAACTCTAAGAATGAAAAAACTGAAGTGTTAATATTCAATTATACTCAATATTATTAGTAATTGTTACTAAAGGCATATAAAATTACATGGCATAATAATAGAGGAATCTATACGAAGATCATCACACATTTCTAATTATATTTTACATTGCAAGTGTTTTTATTGCTAAGTGATTATGATCCTTGCACTAAACTTCATGTTGAGAATCATTGCAATAGAGTTGTTTTACAAAAATCCCTTAATGTCAATACTAAAAAGCATTCCATTTTGGAATATGTGTAATATCACCTACCTACATTAATTATACGTAGCTCCTTCAAATTTAAAACTTGTTGCATAAGACATTTACATTTAATATTGACATTTTATTCAACACAAGTAAAGTGGAGAATATTTTATCATCAATGTAAATCTCATCAAATCCTTATCCATGTGGCTCATTTATGTAGTTCAAATACATTCCTTTTCTTTTAGAGGAAGAAAGGAACCCGGTAAAAGGTTGAATAGAGCAACAAATGAGAGGTCTATCTTTGTATTTTGGAACCAAGAAGAAAAGAACTAAACTTTTATAGGATGTTTAATTTTGCAAATATTAAACTTATGTGTGTTTCTCATTTCATGTATATAAACATATAATTTCTTGTTTCATTTTTTTATCCCACATCCTTAAGGAAGGATTCAATTTCATTCCTTCATATTATATCAAAGCTTAGACATGTGATTTATTTTCCAACATAGTTTAGAATGGCAGGCATGAGCAGCACCTTCCTTTCACAACCTCAAAATCCCATCTTTGATTGGAATAATTATGACTAGTAGAGCATAAATAAGGAAATGTTTTTTTACATCAAGAAGTGTGGGAGCTAGTTAAAAATGGGTTTGTACAGCTTTCCAATTAGGCAATGATTCAATCATTAACACAAGAAAATAGTAATATGTTGAAAGAAATAAAAATATGGGCATGAAGGCATTATTTATCACACAAAAAGAAATTAAAAAATCCATCTCTCCAAGAGTTGTAGCAAAAACTACATCTAAACTAGTGTGCGAGAGCCTTCAAACTGAATATCAAGGTACAAGAAAAAAATTTAAAATTAAGTTGAAAATTCTTCGAAGATTTTTTTGAAAATATGTAGATGAAAGATTCATATTATATTTATTTATTGTTTAGTAAATTATATTATTTCCCATGGTGAGACATTAGAGGATAATAGCATTGTAGAAAATATCCTTAGAATTTTACCTACTAGGTATGATTCCATTGTAGTTTCCATAAAAGAGTCTAGGATTTTATGTGGTTCTTTGTAGATCATTTTATGGAATCCATGGTATCCCATGAGAAAATTTTGAATAAAATAGTCAGTTCTCCTCTTGAATATACATTGAAATTGCAAGTTTCAGTCATTAGAGGAAGAGGAAGATCAAGTTTCAAAAGAGGTATAGGATGATATTTCCAAAGAGGGGGTAGAAGAAACAACACATCCTATGGTGGTTGAATAAAATAATACAAATTTATACATTTTTAGTATAATATATAGATTCAAAAATCACAACCACACTCACAGTAATAGGTATGAAAAATATTGTGTTCAATGTAATTACTCTAAAAACTATGGACATTAAGAAAATGAGTGTGAAAAAATAGTTTCATATGAGTAGATAGAAGGCAATTTTCTCCACAAAAAACCAATCTACAAATTATAGTCATGATTCAATGTTTTTAACTTACAATGTCGTACAAACAAACACAAGAATCATATGACTAGATAGTAGATGCAGTAATCACACGACTAGATATGTAGCTTGATATGTTTGTAAATGGGGATGAATTTGTTGAATCAAAATTAAATTATTAAATGATAATAAAGTATCAGTTGTGGGAAAAATATCATTCAATATTAAAACTAAGCAAGGTGGAAAAAATTTCTAAAAGCATATTATGTTCCTAATTTGGAACAAAATTTAGTAAGTATTGGGAAGTTAGTAAAAAAAGTATATAGAGATTATTTTGGTATTTATGCATGTGTGATATTGGATAGAAATATAGAAAAAACAAAAATCTAATTACAAAAGTTGAGATTACAAAAAACAGAATGTTTCCTTTGAACATTCAAATTTAATTATCATTATCATATGCTCAATATCTTGTTGTCTAAGGATCTTAAAAATAAATAGAATCTGATTCTCCCATAAGATATCACTACATTGATATTACAATTGCAATTTGAATTTAAAATCCTATTATTTCTTTCCTTGGAAATATCTCGAGCATAAATTCAAATCAAATTCCTCAAAGATGTTTTCTTGCAAACATCTTAGATTTTTTAAAAATTCCAAAAATATCTAATTGTAGTGATATTTGAAAGAAGGGAAAAAGATAGGTTCTCATATGGTTTATCAAATGTAGGGATATAATTTATGTATGGAGATATTATGTAGATAAAAATGTGCTTAGGGAGTTCTAGTGTCCTAATTTTATAGGGTACCGATCCTAAACCTAGGATAGATATAGAATTCCAAGGCCTAAAACTAAGCTAAAGATAGGTATCCTACTATGATTCAAAATGAGAGTAACCAAGGGGTGGATAAATCCATGTAACATAATACAATAAAATAATACAATATATCAAAGAAAACATATACCTACTCTGGTCTATAGAAATGAATGGCCAACATACAACAAACATGTGTAAGAAAAAATACTAAAGATGGTTATAAATACTAACCTATTGTGTGTGTGTTTGTGTGTGTGTGTGTGCGTGTGTGTGTGACCACTTATACATAATCCTTGCTGGATATAATAACATTGGAAATAATATCTATGGATGTAGAAGGGGAAATATCAGACTCCAAGAATATATGTATTTCTAACTTGCTTTGGTGACCCAAGATGCATAAAGGTAAGTTCTCAGACTCCAAGTCAGAAAATAATTGTCAAATAGTGTGAAAATATGTAAGCTACAAGTGCCTTCATATATGGTAAAAGTGATTTTTTGGAAACGGTTTATCATAAATAAGGTGACGTATATATACCTGAGGACATTGTCTCTATGTGATGTCATCATATATGGAAAATCAAAAATTGACAACATCACCCATGGGTGATGGTGTTGACCACAGGGGAAACCCTAAGGTTAAGAGGTGAAAATAATGGGAGATGGAGGCTTGAATTTATGATTTTAAGCTATAATTTCTAATTTTTGTAGGTAATTACAAGTTGTGTTGAGTATTGTCCAAAATTACTCCCCATGTAATTTTGAACAACTCATCAAATGGAATTAACCATTTTTGTGCTCTAGAAAAGCCACGAGAGACTGATTCAGTTTACTATGTGGTGCAGGAAATTATTATTCCATGGGTTTTCTCAAACCCTCAAAACAGAGAAATGAGCAACACAAGGAATTAGGTAGAAATTTTTGAAATTTAGTGTTTTGCGGAATTTTTTCAATTCTTGCAAACACTAAGGAAATAAGTCCCTAGTAGTAGAAGTCATAACAGAGTACAATGGACTTCTTTATCCATGGTAAATGCAAGAAACCAGCTATTTTCAAAAGCCACAAAACACTAGCTTGGTGTTCTGTGAGTTCATTAAATTGTAACATTCCGCAGGTTTTCTCAAACTCGTGAAACAAGTTTGAAAGTAGATGAAAGGGCTAAAAGATGAAAATAAAAAGGTTAGACCTTCATAGGTGGTACAAAGTACTTCCACTCATCAAGACAGTGGGATGGAAGTTGTGAAGGTTTGAAGAAGTGAAAATTTTGAAATACCCTTCTGAAAGACTCGAGACATGGTGAAAAATGTGCCAAACTTCAAACCAAAGAGCCAACCACCATAATTTAGTGAAGTATGATGTCATTCTATGTAGTATAACGGCATGTGATATACTCAAGGGTCATGTTGTGGTTGGTTATTTCATTTGGAGGAAACCATGCCTATACTACAAGAAAACTTTGCAAGATTTCATGGTACCCAAACTCATTCAATGCATTTTTTGAGTAGTAATTTCCAACTTTGCAATTATTTTCCATTCTCCCTCCTCTCTCTCCTTAGCATGAATTTGTATAAATATAATTTTTTGTAAACTTTGTAAGGTTTCTTATCCCTCTTTCCTTTTATAACATAATTTCGAGCTCTAATCTATGAAACTCAAATTTTCATGTTCTCAACCTTTGAAACGTGCTAATGGGATTTTATTTCCTTGGCTCTATATGTAAGATCAAAGGATTGATTAATGAAAGTGTGGTTCCTTCCTTTGAATATATAGTGTTTTATTTTAATACTTTTCCCTTTCACATTTTTAATTTTCTTTTATTTGTTTACTTCTGAACTATGTGGGTCTTTTAATCTGAGCCTCATGTTTTGCATCTGTGTCATTTGTTTTTGGGGAAGTTACACCTTTTTTGGTGTTATAATTTCCCTTTAGCTTAGGATTTACATTTCTTACATTATCTCTCCCTAGTCCCTTGGAATTATTAGAGCAGGAATTAGCTTAGGAGTATTTTTAGCATTAGAAGTAGGTTGTGTTGTGTGGGTTTTCCAAAATCCACATAGAAAGAAATTTGGCCTTCTCTAGAGCTATGTCTCAATCTATAAATCCCACACTTCGATAAAGTCCCATGTTTCCTCAAAATCTTGAATCTTCATGATTTAGAAAAGGATGTAATTTTGAGCTCCAACAGTTTTGGCACACCTGGTGGGAATTTGAAAATTTTAGCCTCATTATTTCACCTAAGTTTGATGTGTTCTTGGTGAGATTCACCCTTTAGAGGAATTTCTTTAACACATCTAGTGAAACATAATTTTAAACCTCTTGATTTTAAGCATCCCAGTTTCCCTTTTCATGACAAGAATATAGACAAGACAAAGTGCACTAAGTAGTGATCCTTTTTAATATTTGTAGTTTTCACCGAGGCTAAGAAGAGAAGGATGAGAAATTCAGATATCATCATCTCTTCTAAATATAACTCCGTTTACTCCTCTTTTTAGGCCTTTCTTGTTGTCCTCTAGATTTTTAAGACCCATTCCAATCATATCAGAATAAATAATTTTTCCATTCATCAACTTAAATGGTGGTATTCCTTTAGCACTAAATTCCCAACATGATATACTGGTATCTACCATTAGAAGTATACCTTCCTTCACTGTAAAAATCCTTACTACTCCCTATGATCATATTCAAGATGTTGCAAATGTTTATTCAATTCATCTAGTTATAGAAGATGATATTGTTGTTAGGCCTCTTCCTTCTTCATTAAAAGGTAAATTAATTTAATGGTATAGAAACTTAATACCTACTTCCATTCATAATTGGGATGAGCTTGGAACGTCTCTTTGTCAAAAAATTGAGGAGAAAGCTAATAAAATTCCATTATAGAAATTCATAGTAATCAAATGTGCTCCAAATAAACTCATGGAAGACTTCAACTTCATATTCCAAGTCTAATTAAACACTAATTTTTTCAATTCTATTAGAAGCCCCCACCTATTGATAGTAAAATTTACTGTAAAATGTTTTTTTTATTATTGGCAAATAGTTTTTTGAAAGGGACTATACCCTTGTGTACAAAAGAAGGCCTAAGAGCCAGAATAGGAATTAAAACCAGAAAAAGAAGGATCTGAATCCAAGTGTGACAATGAAGCCCAAAGTAGCCAAAAAACAGCTACCCCATCAAGACAAAACAACAAAAACTCTGCAAAAAAGTAACAAAAAGACTGCAAAAAAACAAACAAGAGCAGTTAAAGCATATACAACTATTTCTTGGTATCTTTGTCGATGTTGGCTTTGATGTTCTTCCAGAATTTGAACATTCCCAAAGTTGTCATGTGGGTAGCATCAGTCTTATCTAGCTGATCAATGGTCCTTTTTCTTTCCTTATCAGTGCCCCAAAGCATTGCCGGAACTCCACTGAGATTGGAGACACTTTGGACATGCTGCTCAATGAACTCCTCAATCGCACTAAAAATGGCCATATTGTAATCATGTCGAGTTTTGGCCTTCCCTAAACGGGAGTCTAAGGAGTTCAGCTTCTTGTATATATCTTCAATCTGGCTGTTATCAATAATCACTTCCTCCTCCTTCTTCCTCTTACCTTTCTATTTTGCCAAGTTCTTAAACTCATCCTTCAACAGCTTCATATCAGCTTCTAAGGCTTCCAACCTTTTTGTAGAGCTCTCCATATGCACATCTCGGGGACTAGCACTGCTAATATTCAGGAGATCAAGTGTAATTTCAATTTCATGAGGACCCTGCCCCACAGCAAGAGTATCGAGGTTAAGCCTTCTAGAGGACCTGGTGACCGGCCTGGCCGAGGTGGAAGCGAAGGGGGGGTGGGATCAGTAGTAGGGGGAATGGAAGATGAAGCTTGGATGGCCAGCAGGGGGTGACAGTAGTGGTGGCGGGGGCAGAGGGTGGAGAAACAGGGCTAGCAGCAGCAGAACCCGGCAGAGGGGGAATTGAGCTAGGGGAGGAAGGGAGACCAGGATACCGAAGAAGACAAAATTTATGCAATAGAAAAATAATCCCCTGGTGCAAAGGAACCAATCGAGTATGCTTTTGAAACTCCAAAATGGAGCGCTCAAGAGAGTTCAGCAAATAATGGGGGAAACAAACCATGCGATTCCTACGGAAGTGGTTGAGAAAGATAAGGTGCTTAACAGGTACGGTGACAAACCTCCCTTCTAAAGAAATGAATCGTATCATCATGCGAGTGACCTCATCATAAGGTGGAGGGATCGAGCTAACAAGTAGGCCCGCGGAAACATGGATCAGCTTCTCAGATCCCTCCACAAATCTCCTCTCTTCAGCATCTCTGTTGACCCTTTTGTTAAAAAAACGGTAGCCCTCCATGCCAAGGCTGATCACTTTAGCAATAAGCTCCTCGTTGACCAAGATCTTCTGCCCCCCATATTCCATAGTTTTCTCCTTCCAATCCTTCGCAAAATGTACTGAGATGCTTTGATCATGGCCCTGAACATTCTCCATGAAGTTGGTGATGCCACCCTTGCTGAGTATATTCCATAGCTCTACATTATCCTTCCAGTCCAAGTCTGCACTAGGCTCAATTTGGCAAGGGGGACCCCCCATCTTCACCGTGCTTAACTGTTTACAACAAATTCCAAAATCCTTGGGAGCGCTGAAGCCAATCTACTTTTTACTATTGTAATCCACACAATGTTGAAAATGAGAGTCGTTGCTCTTCCCACAAACATCTGCATGCCTGCTAATCTGAGCCTGTGAAAGTTTGCATGTGGGAATAACAGCCTTTTTGCTAGCCCACTCCCTGTCATCAATTACATTATTACTATCTTCGGTATCCGTGGAGGCTTGTATCCAAATTTTAGCACGCACAGTGTTGTCTGCATGCGCGATTTTCATATCAATGTAACTCCACTTTAACTTCCCCATATACTTCACACTATCTTGATTATTCAACAAGATTTTTATAATCATATTTTTTAAGTGAACACATGTGGGAGTTTTATTGATACTGATCCATGCCCAATAATCATAACTCAACTCAAGAAATTACGTGCGTATAGAAATCCGCATGAATGTTGTTTTAGAGCTGCTTAGGGATGTTATTTTTATCCCAAACAATGTGATTAACATTAATGCCATAATTAGCCAGTGCATCTACCAATTTATTACCCTCCCGGTAAGTATGCATGATCCTAATGTTATTGAATGTTTGACAAATACTTATGGACTCTGAGATAAAATCCTTGATGCTCCAACTTGGAGATGAGCATTGTTTAAGCAGATTAATGATATTCAGGGAGTCCCCTTCAATAATGAGGTTCTAGATATTTTGATTCTGGGCAATTCTCATGCCCCATAAAGCAGATAATGCTTCGGAAAAATGATTGGTTTGAATTCCCATTTTCCCAGCATACGCAGCAATCAGGCTACCTTTATGATCTCGTATCACTCCTCCCCCTGCCGCAATCCCAGGGTTCCCCTTAGAGGCCCCATCAAATTTCAACTTAAACCAATTAAAATCAAGAGGATGCCATTTAATCAAAGATCTATCAATGTTATTCCCAAGATTGTTACGGCTATTGATGGTTCCAATCTGCCAGTTGGATAAGATATAATCTTCATTCTCTAGATATCTCTTGTTCTTAGGGGGTTTAAATCTAGCAATGTTCTCTTTGATACCATTAGAAATTTTACCAATACTAAGTTTATAGTTTTGCTTCTTATTTCTAAAGAGAATATCATTTCTATCCTTCCATATCCTCCAGATTAAATGAGGGATAACCAGCTTTCAGATCCTTTTGACAACACAATTCCTGAAGGGTGGGTTCCATTGAGTCCATAGCTGATTTAGATCCTTCGACATCACCCAAAGAGCTTCAAATTTAGAGAGGGAAAAACTCCATATTCTGGTAGCATACTCACAATGAATGAACAGATGATTGATATCTTCAAAATCTTTCTTACAAAGATGACACCTATTAGGCATTATAAATCCTCTTCTCATCAGGTTGTCAGTGGTAAGGATCCTGCCTCTGATAGCCAGCCAAAGGAAAAAAATTATTTTGGGAGTTAATTTACTATAAAATGTTTCTCCTTAATGATTGTATAGTAATCAATTAAACATTATATTTTAGTGGATAGGTTATTATGGGATGATTTTTTTTTAAATAGTTTTTCAAATATTTTTTTAATCTGTTCTTTGTATTGTATATTTTAATATATTTTTATCGTTTTTTATAACATCAAAACAAAAATATATTTAAAGGACATGAAAATTTTCAAGAATGTTGAATATTAATTGGTTTAGGAATTCTAAGAATGAAAAAAATTAACTGTTAATATTCAATTATACTCAATATTATTAGTAATTGTTACTAGAGGCATATAAAATGACAAGGCATAGTAATAAATGAATCCATATGAAGATCATATTTCTGAATATATTTTACCTTGCAAGTGTTTGTATTGCTAATTGATTATGATCCTTGCACTAAATTCATGTTGAAAATCATTGCAATAGAGTTGTTTTGAAAAATCCCTTAATGTCAATACTAAAAATCATTCCATGTTGGAATATGTGTAATCTCACCTATCTACATTAATTATATGCAGCTCCTTCAAATTCAAAACTTATTGCATAAGACATATTTACATTCAATATTGAGATTTTATTCAATGCAATTAGTAAAGTGAAGAATATTTTATCATTAATGTAAATCTCGTCAAATCCTTATCCATGTGGCTGATTTATGTAGTTCAAATGCATTCCTTTGCATGTAGAGGAAGAAAGGAATCCGGTAAAAGGTTGAATAGATCTACAAATGAGAGGTCTATCTTTGTATTTTGGAACCAAGAAGAAAAGAACTAAACTTTAATAGGATTTTTAATTTTGCAAATATTTGAGTTTATGTTTGTTTCCCATTTCATGTATATAAACATATAATTTCTTCTTTCATTTTTTTATCTGACATCCTGAAGCAAGGATTCAATTTCAATCCTTCATATTAGTATATGAGCTTAGACATGTGATTTATTTTCCAACATAGTTTATAATGGCAGGCATGAGTGGCACCACCTTTCACAACCTCAAAATACCATCTTTGATTGGAATAATTATGACTAGTAGAGCATAAAGAAGAAGACTATGTTTTGTTATATCAAGAAGTGTGGGAGCTAGTTAAATATGGGTTTGTAGAGATTTCCAATTAGGGAATGATTCAATCATTAACACAAGAAAATAGGTATATGTTGAAAGATAAAAAAATATAGGAATGAAGGAATTATATATCACACAAAAATAAATAAACAAATCCATCTTTCCAATATTTTCAGAAGAAACTATATCTAAACAAGTGTAGGAGAGCCTTCAAACTAAATATCAAGGTATAAAAAAAATTTTTAAAATTAAGTTGTAAATTCTTCGGAGATATTTTGAAAATATTCTTATTATTTAGATTTAGTTTTTAGTAAATTAGATTAGGTTTCATGGTGAGACATTAGATGATGATAGGATTGTAGGAAAAATCCTTATAATTTTACCTACTAGGTATAATTCCATTATAGTTTCCATAAAAGACTCCAAGGATTTTGCATGGTTTATCGTATAGCATTTTATGATATCCATGTTATCCCATGATAAAATTTTGAATAGAATAGTGAGTTTTCCTCTTCAATATACATTCGAATTACAATTTTTATTCAATAGAGGAAGACAAAGGTCAAGTTTAAAAAGAGGTATAGGATGATATTTCCGAAGAGGGTGTAAAAGAACCAACACATCTTATGGTGGTTGAATTAAATAATAAAAATTTCTACTATTTTTATTAGAATAGATAGAGTCAAAAATCACAACCACACTCATCGTAATAGGTATGAAAAATATCATGTCCAATGTAATTACTCTAAAAACTATGGACATTAAGAAAATGAGTGTGGAAAAATAGTTTAAAATGAGTAGACAGAAGGAAATTTTCTCCACAAAAAACCAATCTACAAATGATAGTCATGATTCAATGTTTTTAACTTGCAAAGTTGTACAAGAAAACATGAAGGACATTTAATTTTTATATAGTAGATGTATTAATCACATGACTAGATATGTAACTTGAGATTTTTGCAAATGGGGATGAATTTATTGAATCAAAATAAAATTAGTAAATGATAATAAAGTATCATTTATGGGAAAAATAACATTCAATATTAAAACTAAGCAAGGTGAAAAAAATATATATTCCAAGTGCATAGTATGTTCATACTTTGGAAAACAATTTAGTAAGTATTAGGAAGTTATTAAAAAAAGGATATATAGATTATTTTGAGATTTATGCATGTGTGATATTGGATAGAAATATTAAAAAAAAATCTAATTACCAAAGTTTAGATGACAAAAAATAGAATGCTTCCTTGGAAAATTAAAATTTAATTATCATTAGCATATGCTCAATATCTTGTTGTATAAGGATCTTAAAAATAAATAGAATCTCATTTTACCATTAGATATCACTACATTAATATTACAATTGTAACTTGAATTAAAAATACTATAAGTTGTTTCCTTAGAGATATCTCAAGCATAAATTCAAATCAAATTACTCAAAGATGTTTTCTTGGAAACATCTTAGATGCAAAAATACAAACTCCTATAATATATCATTATAGTGATATTTGTAGGAAGGGAAAAAGACAAGTTCTCATATGGGTTCTCAAATGTAGGGATCTAATTGATGTATGGACACAATATGTAGTTACAAATGTGCTCACAGAGTTCTAGTATCCTAATTCTATAGCGTACAAATCCTAACCCTAGGATAGATATAAGATTCCAAGGCCTAAAACTAAGCTAAATATAGGTATCCCACTATGATTCAAAATGAAAGTAATCAAGGGGTGGATAAATCCAAGAAACATAATATAATAAGACAATACATTATATCAAATAAAAGATATACCTACTCTCGTCTATAGAAATGAATGGCCAACATACAACAAACATGTGTAAGAAAAATACTAAAGATGGTTATAAATACCTACCTATTTGTGTGTGTGTGACCACTTATACATAATCCTCCTCAGATATAATAACATTGAGATATAATATCTATGGGTGTAGAAGGGGAAATATCAACAATAATATATGTATTTCTAACTCGCTATGGTGACCCAAGATGCATAAAGGTAAGTTCTAAGACTCCAAGTTAGAAAATAATTGTAAAATAGTGTGAAAATATGTGAGCTATAAGTACCTTCATATATGTTACAAGTGATGTTTTTGCAATGGTTTATCATAAATAAGGTAAAGTATATATACCCAAAGACATTATCTGTATGTGATGGCATCATCTATGGAAAATCAAAAACTGACACCATCACTCATGGGTGATGGTGTTGGCCACGAGGGAAATGCTAAGGTTAAGAGGTCAAAACCAAGGGAGATGGAGGCTTGAATTTATGATTTTAAGCTATAATTTCTAATTTTTCAGAAGAAACTATATCTAAACAAGTGTGGGAGAGCCTTCAAACTGAATATCAAGGTACAAAAAACGTTTTTAAAATTAAGTTATAAATTCTTTGGAGATATTTTGAAAATATTCTTATTATTTAGATTTAGTTTTCAGTAAATTAGATTAGGTTTCATGGTGAGACATTAGATGATGATAGGATTGTAGAAAAAATCCTTAGAATTTTACCTACTAGGTATAATTCCGTTATAGTTTCCATAAAAGACTCCAAGGATTTTGCATGGTTCATCGTAGAGCATTTTATGATATCCATGTTCTCCCATGATAAAATGTTGAATAGAATAGTGAGTTTTCCTCTTCAATATACATTCGAATTACAATTTTTATTCAATACAGGAAGAGGAAGGTCAAGTTTCAAAAGAGGTATAGGATGATATTTCCAAAGAGGGGGTAGAAGAACCAACACATCTTATGGTGGTTGAATTAAATAATAAAAATTTCTACCATTTTTATTAGAATAGATAGAGTCAAAAATCACAACCACACTCATCGTAATAGGTATGAAAAATATCATGTCCAATGTAATTACTCTAAAAACTATGGACGTTAAGAAAATGAGTGTGAAAAAATAGTTTCATATGAGTAGACAGAAGGAAATTTTCTCCACAAAAAACCAATCTACAAATGATAGTCATGATTCAATGTTTTTAACTTGCAAAGTTGTACAAGAAAACATGAAGGACATTTAATTTTTATATAGTAGATGTATTAATCACATGACTAGATATGTAACTTGAGATTTTTGCAAATGGGGATGAATTTATTGAATCAAAATAAAATTAGTAAATGATAATAAAGTATCATTTATGGGAAAAAATAACATTCAATATTAAAACTAAGCAAGGTGAAAAAAATATATATTCCAAGTGCATAGTATGTTCATACTTTGGAAAACAATTTAGTAAGTATTAGGAAGTTATTAAAAAAAGGATATATAGATTATTTTGAGATTTATGCATGTGTGATATTGGATAGAAATATAAAAAAAAAAAAAATCTAATTACCAAAGTTTAGATGACAAAAAATAGAATGCTTCCTTGGAAAATTAAAATTTAATTATCATTAGCATATGCTCAATATCTTGTTGTATAAGGATCTTAAAAATAAATAGAATCTCATTTTACCATTAGATATCACTACATTAATATTACAATTGTAACTTGAATTAAAAATACTATAAGTTGTTTCCTTAGAGATATCTCAAGCATAAATTCAAATCAAATTGCTCAAAGATATTTTCTTGGAAACATCTTAGATGCAAAAATACAAACTCCTGTAATATCTCATTATAGTGATATTTGTAGGAAGGGAAAAAGAAAGGTTCTCATATGGGTTCTCAAATGTAGGGATCTAATTGATGTATGGACACAATATGTAGTAACAAATGTGCTCACAGAGTTCTAGTATCCTAATTCTATAGTGTACAAATCCTAACCCTAGGATAGATATAAGATTCCAAGGCCTAAAACTAAGCTAAATATAGGTATCCCACTATGATTCAAAATGAAAGTAATCAAGGGGTGGATAAATCCAAGAAACATAATATAATAAGACAATACATTATATCAAATAAAACATATACCTACTTTGGTCTATAGAAATGAATGGCCAACATACAACAAACATGCGTAAGAAAAATACTAAAGATGGTTATAAATACCTACCTATTTGTGTGTGTGTGATCACTTATACATAATCCTCCTCAGATATAATAACATTGAGATATAATCTCTGTGGGTGTAGAAGGGGAAATATCAACAATAATATATGTATTTCTAACTCGCTATGGTGACCCAAGATGCATAAAGGTAAGTTCTAAGACTCCAAGTTAGAAAATAATTGTAAAATAGTGTGAAAATATGTGAGCTATAAGTACCTTCATATATGTTACAAGTGATGTTTTTACAATGGTTTATCATACAGAAGGTAAAGTATATATACCCAAAGACATTTTCTGTATGTGATGGCATCATCTATGGAAAATCAAAAACCGACACCATCACTCATGGGTGATGGTGTTGGCCACGAGGGAAACGCTAAGGTTAAGAGGTCAAAACCATGGGAGATGGAGGCTTGAATTTATTATTTTAAGCTATAATTTCTAATTTTTTAGAAGAAACTATATCTAAACAAGTGTTGGAGAGCCTTCAAACTGAATATCAAGGTACAAAAAATGTTTTTAAAATTAAGTTGTAAATTCTTCGGAGATATTTTGAAAATATTCTTATTATTTAGATTTAGTTTTCAGTAAATTAGATTAGGTTTCATGGTGAGACATTAGATGATGATAGGATTGTAGAAAAAATCCTTAGAATTTTACCTACTAGGTATAATTCCATTATAGTTTCCATAAAAGACTCCAAGGATTTTGCATGGTTCATCATAGAGCATTTTATGATATCCATGTTATCCCATTATAAAATGTTGAACAGAATAGTGAGTTTTCCTCTTCAATATACATTCGAATTACAATTTTTATTCAATACAGGAAGAGGAAGGTCAAGTTTCAAAAGAGGTATAGGATGATATTTCCAAAGAGGGGGTAGAAGAACCAACACATCTTATGGTGGTTGAATTAAATAATAAAAATTTCTACCATTTTTATTAGAATAGATAGAGTCAAAAATCACAACCACACTCATCGTAATAGGTATGAAAAATATCGTGTCCAATGTAATTACTCTAAAAACTATGGACGTTAAGAAAATGAGTGTGAAAAAATAGTTTCATATGAGTAGACAGAAGGAAATTTTCTCCACAAAAAAGTAATCTACAAATGATAGTCACGATTCAATGTTTTTAACTTGCAAAGTTTTACAAGAAAACATGAAGAACATTTAATTTTTATATAGTAGATGTAGTAATCACATGACTAGATATGTAACTTGAGATTTTTGCAAATGGAGATGAATTTATTGAATCAAAATAAAATTAATAAATGATAATAAAGTATCATTTATGGGAAAAATAACATTCAATATTAAAACTAAGCAAGGTGAAAAAAATATATATTCCTTGTTCATATTATGTTTATACTTTGGAACACAATTTAGTAAGTATTAGGAAGTTATTAAAAAAAGGATATAGAGATTATTTTGAGATTTATGCATGTGTTATATTGGATAGAAATATAAAACAAAAAATCTAATTACAAAAGTTTAGATGACAAAAAATAGAATGCTTCCTTGGAAAATTAAAATTTAATTATCATTAGTATATGCTCAATATCTTGTTGTATAAGGATCTTAAAAATAAATAGAATCTCATTTTACCATTAGATATCACTACATTGATATTACAATTGTAACTTGAATTAAAAATCCTATAAGTTGTTTCCTTAGAGATATCTCAAGCATAAATTCAAATCAAATTGCTCAAAGATGTTTTCTTGGAAACATCTTGGATGCAAAAATACAAAATCCTGTAATATCTCATTATAGTGATATTTGTAGGAAGGGAAAAAGACAAGTTCTCATATGGGTTCTCAAATGTAGGGATCTAATTGATGTATGGACACAATATGTAGTTACAAATAAGCTCACAGAGTTCTAGTATCCTAATTCTATAGCGTACAAATCCTAACACTAGGATAGATATAAGATTCCAAGGTCTAAAACTAAGCTAAATATAGGTATCCCACTATGATTCAAAATGAAAGTAATCAAGGGGTGGATAAAGCCAAGGAACATAATATAATAAGACAATGCATTATATCAAATAAAACATATACCTACTCTAGTCTATAGAAATGAATGGCCAACATACAACAAACATGTGTAAGAAAAATACTAAAGATGGTTATAAATACCTACCTATTGTGTGTGTGTGTGTGTGTGACCACTTATACATAATCCTCCTCAGATATAATAACATTGAGATATAATATCTATGGGTGTAGAAGGGGAAATATCAACAATAATATATGTATTTCTAACTCGCTATGGTGACCCAAGATGCATAAAGGTAAGTTCTAAGACTCCAAGTTAGAAAATAATTGTAAAATAGTGTGAAAATATGTGAGCTATAAGTACCTTCATATATGTTACAAGTGATGGTTTTGCAATGGTTTATCATAAATAAGGTAAAGTATATATACCCAAAGACATTGTCTGTATGTGATGGCATCATCTATGGAAAATCAAAAACCGACACCATCACTCATGGGTGATGGTGTTGGCCACGGGGGAAACGCTAAGGTTAAGAGGTCAAAACCATGGTAGATGGAGCCTTGAATTTATGATTTTAAGCTATAATTTCTAATTTTTGTAGGTAATTACAAGTTGTGTGAGTATTGTCCAAAATTACTCCCCATGTAATTTTGAAAACTCATCAAATGGTCTTAACCATTTTTGTGCTCTATAAAATCCGCTGGAAACTGATTCAGTTTACTGCATGGTAAAGGAACTTAGTACTCTGCAGGTTTTCTCAAACCCTTGAAACAAAGGAATGAGAAACACACGGATTTAGGTAGAAATTGTTGAATTTTAGTGTTGTGCAGCATTTTCTCAATTTTGGCAAACACTAAGGAAATATGTCCCTAGCAGTAGAAGTCCTAACAGAGTATAGTAGACTTTTTCTATCTATGGTAAATGTAAGAAACCAGCTAATTTCAAAAGCCACAGGATACACTAGCTAGTAGTTCTATGGGATCATTAAATATTAACATTCTACGGGTTTTCTCAAACTCGTGAAATGAGTTTGAAAGTAGATGAAAGGGCTAAAAGCTAAAAATAAAAAGGGTAGACCTTCACGGGTTATACAAAGTACTTCTGCTCATCAAGACAATGGGGTGGAAGTTTTGAAGGTTCGCGGAAGTGAAAATTTTGAAATACCCTTGTGAAAGTCATGGGACATGGTGAAAACCACGCTGAAATCCAAACCAAAGAGCCAACCACCCCAACCACCATTATTTAGTGAAGCATGATGTCATTCTATGTAGTATAATGGCATGTGATATACTTAAGGGTCATGTTGTGGTTGGTTATTTCATTTGGAGGTGACCATGCTTGTATTACAAGAAAACTTTGCAAGATTTCATGGTGCCTAAACTCATTCAATACATTTTTAGAGCAGTAATTTCCAGCTTGGTGGTTATTTTCCTTTCTCCCTCCTCTCTCTCCTTACCTGTGAATTTTTATAAATATAACTTCTTGTGAACTTTGTAAGGGTTCTTATCCCTCTTTCCTTTTATAACATAATTTTGAGCTCTTATCTGTGAAACTCAAATTTTCATGTTGTCAACCTTTGTAACATTTGAATGACATTTTCTTTACTTTTCTATATATGTAAGCTCAAAATATTGATTAATGAAAGTGTGGTTTACTTCCTTCCTTTGAATATATAGTGTTTGATGTGAATATTTTTCTCTCACACATTTTTTATTTTCTTTTATTTATTTACATATGAACTTTGTGGGTCCTATAATCCTAGCCTCTTGTTTTCATCTGTGTCATTTTTATTTGGGTAAGTTCCACCTTATTTTAGTGTTATCACTTCCCCTTATCTTAGGATTTAACTTTCTTACATCTATCTCTCCCTTGTCCCTTGGAATTATTAGAGTAGGAATTAACTTAAGAGTAGTTTTAGCATTAGAAGTAGGTGTGTTGTGAAGGTTTTCCCAAATCCCCATAGCAAGGAAGTTAGCCTTCTAGAGCTATGTCTCAAGATATAATTCCCACACTTCAATACAGTCCCATGTTTCCTCAAAATCCTTAATCTTCATGATTCAAAAAAGGGTGCAATTTTGAGCTCCAGTAATTTTTGCACACCTGGTGGGACTTTGAAAAATTTAGCCTCATTATTTCACCTAATTTTGATGTGTATTTTGTGAGATTCATCCTTTGGATGCATTTTTGTAACACATCTAGCGAATTACAATTTTAAACCTCTTGATTTTAAGAATCCTAGTTCCCCTTTTCATGACAAGAATATAGACAAAACAAAGTGCAGTAAGTAGTGCTCCTTTTGAATATTTGTAGTTTTCACCAAGGCTAAAAAGAAGAGGCATAGAAATTCAAATATCACTATCTCCTCCAAATATATATCTTTTTACTCGTCCTCTTAGTAGGCATTTCTTGTTGTCCTCTAGAGTTTTAAGACTCATTCCAATCATAGCACATAAATAATTTTTCCATTCATCAACTTTAATGGTGGTATTCCCTTAGCACTAAATATTGAACATGATATACCAGTGTCTTCCATTAAAAGTATACCTTCATTCACTAGTGAAAACCTTACTACTCCAAATGATCATATTCAAGATGTTATAAATATTTATTCAATTCATCTAGTTATAGAAGATGATATTTCAATTAGGCTTCTTACTTTTTTATTAAAAGCTAAATTAATTTAATGGTATAGAAGCTTGAGACATACTTCCATTCACAATTGGGATGAGCTTGGAACATATCTTTGTCGAAAATTTAAGGAGAAATCAAATATTGTATATCATTGTTATAGAAAGTTATAGCAATCAAATGTGCTCCAAATGAGCTCATGGAATATTTCAGCTTCATTTTCCAGAGAACATGGGATAGAAACATAGTGTTGTTAAGACCAACCCCACAAGGTTCATTCTTATATTTTCTTATAGATCTACATTCCGATGTAGCAATAATGATTCAATCTATGGGTTTTATTAAGTTACCAAATGCCTATGCAATTGCCATTACAGTTGAAAATTATTTATTCCAAGTAGGAAACTTAGCCCCTGGATTGTCTATGCCCATTTTCCCTAAATTTATGCATTATACCCCACCTATTTTTTCTCCCATTCCTCAAACATTTGCTTCATCATCTGCTTCCACATTTGTTTCCTCTGTCAAATAAGAAGAAATTAAAAACATTAGTATTTATCTTAAAAATATAACAAATGAGATTGTCTCTCTCAAGAGACATCAAGCTCAAGCTCCAAATAATTATCCAAACCCTCCCCAAGGTTATCTGCAATAAGGATTTGAATATCATAATTAAATATTTCCTTAGAATTACCCACCAAGAAAATTTCCAAATGAAAATCTGCAGCCCCTACCTACTCCTAACTTAAGCAAAGCCATTGTTCTAGTTAAAAATAATGTGACCAAAGTTTTTTAGTGGTCTTATCCTTAAGATCAAACCCATAATCAATATACATGGGAGGATGCAATGAATTCCTAATTTCCTTATAGGAAAAATATATTATGGTTCAAGCTCAATTCTACTCGCAAGAATCAACTGCAGATCCTTCAACAAGTAATGCAAATGAGGTTCAAGAGTTTACCCCTGAACCCAAATTCACACTCTTCAGACTTGAAGAATTATGTGCAATTAATAAAGCTATATGCAGCTCATATAGGCCACAACTTAATTTGGTGGATCAAAAAAGGTCTTAAAAGTGGAAAATAGATGTGATATTTCCTCCTCTTGTTGCCCCATTTCCACATGAACTTCAAATCAGTCTGTAGAGTTGGGCATAAATCCAACCTCATCCATTTTGCTACTGGTCACTCAGCATCTATAAAGATAAAAAAGTTCTGTGAGAAACATAAAACCCATGCAACACTGTAGAACTACATAATATTCCAAATCCACCTATCAAACAACCTCTGCTAATAAAGAAAAGGAAAAAAGAGCATATTATTCCTTCATAGTAGAGAGCCATGGGTATTCCTATCAACAATGTGGAACAAGTGAAAAGGAAAAATATTA